>CAUJRU010004477.1:0-16700 GCA_963277665.1 Viscum album | reverse complement strand
CCCAAGGTTTCCTCAAGCCCCATTTGGTCCCAACATTCATGTTCTAAGGGTTTCTCTACAAGGTAAGGAAATTCCCAATTTCTTTCTTTTTTCTTTTCAAGTTCTCTTTTATGTGGTACAAATTTCAAGTTTCCATAACATGTTCTTATTTTCTTATTATTATTGATATAATCTATATTATTATTCATTTCTAGATGGGTTACCACTGTCCCCTCTCTTTTTAATATTTTCTAAAACCATGTTGCGTAGCCGTTAGGCTGTCGTATTTTTGTAAGCAATTTCACAATTATTCTTTTATTTTGAGTTCTTTCCTTATTTTTTCTTCATATCTCCTTACCCAAGAGGCATAAAATCTCCATAAATCATGTATATTCTATATTTTATCATGTTTATGGAAAATTACTCAGCATTATTCTTCTCCTCTCCCACTTATTTAAAGAATAAAAAACATTGTCTGTTTGTGTCGAATTACCGACATCGTGGATGATGTGATTTCAATTTCCATTAATTCTTTCGAGTCTATTCATGAAACCATTTATATGGATAAACCAGGTTATAATATATGTTTTATTACTCACACATGTTTCTTGAATTCTTTTGTACTCATGGTTCTAATTTATAAGACAAAACAGTGTTGTTATTATCAAATAACCACTAAAATGGTCTAAACAAACATCATTAATGTTCTAACTTATTAATCATCCTCATGTAAGAATTAAAAATGATGAATGGAATAATTTATGTTACTAGATATATATAAATACTACTCCATTCCAATTCTGGAGTTTCACTTCCAATCGACAAGAATGTCCATCATGAACCAATCATGGAAATCATGTTAAGAACTCACCCAAAAACAGTGCAAAGGGAAAAATACTAACAATTAAGGGTGAAATGATGTTATTAAATGATCATATAAGATGTTATAAACATGAAAATGTTTCAGTGAAATATTAATAACACTATTTTAATCATTATACATGAGTTTTAAACAATTATTTAGTAAGACAAACCCGAGGTAAGGGAATTCTTAACTCAATTTCCATTCTTTGGGTTAACCTTCTACTTCATTATTTATGTGATATTTAAATTTTTTGTGTGATTGTTTCTATTTAAATTATGTTTTACTATGTGTATTTATAGTATATATACATACTACATCCACTCTATTATGTCTCTCTTCAATTGTATGATATTTATAAGGCGATTTTCATTAAAAATCCTCTTTTTAAATTGAGTTTTTACGAAATTCCAAAGTAATGTTTTTATGGAATTATTCATGTTGTATGATTATGTATTTTGTTCTTGGGAATTATTTATGATAAAGGTTGGTACCTATATCTCCCTCCAATGAATTGGGTATGAGTATGATGTAGGTCATCTGTATGGTTACTCCATGTGTAACTGCGATGGTTACACAAAGTAAGGTAGTTGTGAGGGTTACAAATTTTAATGAAGCCAAGATGGTTACAAGATTATGTAAGTAATGACACAAGATACCTTTATGATTATATTTATTTTCTCATTTTTTTTATCTTGTGTAAATATCTTGTTACACAATGTAAGTATATATGGGTGAAAATAATGTCTTTTGAAAATGCTTTCATATGTTATGAGTATTCATGGACTAATGTGATTTCTCCTTATTTTCCATCCCTTACTGGGATTTTGTGATCATCCCATGTTTTTAAATTATTTTTCACAGGTTAATGGATGTGTAATAAAAGGAAATAAGACATGTTAATTGTTGAATAATTTTCAAGGAGTCTTGTTTTAAGTTTTAATGTTTTATATTTTGAAAAAAATGGAATCTGTTTTTATGGTATCCACTCTATAATAATGTGTAATGTCATGAATGTACTATCCTAATTCTCTGAAGCTCTAAACTTCAAAATATATTCGATGTAAAAGAAAGTGTTTTCTTGACTAAATCCAAGATTATGTATGTAATAAGGTCAGGTCCTTATAGTTGGTATTAGAGGATGGTTTAGATAACTTTAGGGGTTAGGGTGATGTTAATAGAATACCATAAATTATTTTCACTCTATCTTTATGAAATGTTTTATCATTTAAAGATTACCATGTTGCTTCATATAAGATATGTTTTTTCAGAATGGTTGTTCACAGAAGGAATAGGGATGCTGAAGAGGAGAGGCACTGATAGAATGACATCCTTCCGAAACTATAGCCCAGAATGGTAGGGAATGGAATTGAGAAGTTTGTGACAGTAATGGATCAGCTAACGTAGGAAATAAATGGTGGTGGCATCCATGAAAGAGAACCAATAGAGGCATCACAACGGAACATGATAGTAGTGGAGCATTTTATGAGAAAAAATCCTCATGCATTCAATGGATCTTCTGCCCTAGTTGCAGCTGAAGGATGGATCAAAGCCTTTGAAAAGATATTCAATGTTATGGGATGTTCAAACAATCATAAGGTAAGTCTTTACATTTACCATTTTGAAGGGGAAGCTGATCAAAGGTGGTCAATTGTAAGGAATATCAAGGGTAGAGAAGATTTTGATGCCTTAGAGTGGGATGAATTTAAAAGCCTTTTCCTTGGAAAATATTTTCCTATGGTGGTGCGACTTAGGATGGAGAAGAAATTCCTTGAATTGAAATAGAAGAAAGAAGATTCAGTGGCTGTGTATGAAGCAAACTTCACCTGACTGGTGAGGTATGCACCAAATCGTATTCTGGATCTTGATAGAAAAATCAACTGCTTTTACTCAGGACTGAAGCCAAGGTATCGAAGGGCGTTGGCCTCCCGTGAATTCAAAAGTTATGAGAAAATTTTCTGATGTGATGAGAGGGTAGAGATGGAGTTTTCTGATGATCATGTGAATTTTGGAAGCAAAGAGAAGAAGAGGTCCAGTTGGCAAGCAATGGGTAAGAATCAACCAAAGAAATATGATGGTAAGAAAATCCAATTTCCAGTTTGTGCAAAGTGTGGAAACAAACACCCATGTGGAATGTTTTAGAAAAACTGGGAACTGTTTTAAATGTGGTACATTTGGACATATGGCCCGAGATTGCAATAAAAATGATCCTAAGACTAATCCTGACAAGAAAACTGTAAAGTGTTTTAAATGTGGTGAAATGGGTCATTATGAAACGTCTTCCCAAAGAGAGATCTGAATGACGAAAAGAAGCCAGACTACAAGTAGAAAGGTTTAGTGACATCCTTTGCGACTACGTCAGTAGAAGTTGGGCCATATAATGAATTTGTATCAGGTAATTTGTTTGTTCAGTCAAATTTTTCTAATGTTTTGTTTGATACAGGACATACACATTCCTTTGTCTCTGAGAAATTTTCTGGTAAATTGGAAATATCACCTCAATAAATGAGACACGAACTTGTTGTTAAAACACCAGGGGAAATGTTATAGCGAAGAGGAATTAAAAGAATCTTTCTATTGTGGTCTATGGAAAGACTTTACCTGAAAACCTTGTTGTTTTACCCTTAGTCAAGTTTGCTGTTATTCTAGGAATGGACTGGCTTTCTCATTATCATGGTAAGATTGACTGTAGAGCTAAAGAAGTTTTTTTTCAGAATGAGTTTCAGTTTGTATACAAGAATGAACCCATACAATTGATAACATATCAGGAAGCTGAGAGGCTATTTAAATATGGAAATGAATGTTATATTTCTCATTTTGTTGAAAATAAGGGAACTATTCAAATTAATGATATTCTAGTGGTAAATGAATACCTTGATGTTTTTCCGGATGAGTTACCCGGTGTCATACCTGATCGAGAAGTCGAATTCACAATTGACTTAGTTCCTGATGCTATGCCAATTTCAAAACCCCCATATCATATGGCTCCAATAGAGCTTCTTGAATTGAAAAATTAGGTTCAAGATTTTCTTGACAAAGGCTTCATTCGTCCTAGCACTTTACCATGAGGAGCCTCTGTTTTTATTGTTAAAAAGAAAGATCGTTCCATGAGACTTTGCATTGATTATAGATCTTTGAATAACATCACTATTAAAAACAAGTATCCTTTGCCTCATATTTATGACTTGTTTGATCAGATCTAGGGAGATCAGTACTTTTCCAATATATAATTCAGATCCGGATACCATCAGCTGAAGGTGAAGAAGGATGAAATCCCAAAAACAGCCTTTTGTACTAGATATGGGCACGATGAATTTGTTGTTATGCCGTTTGGATTAACTAATGCACCTACTGTATTCATGAATCTTATGAATAGAGTATTTCATGAGTTCTTGGATAAGTTTTTGGTAGTATTTATTGATGAAATTCTGGTATTTTATAAGAATAAATAGGAGCATGAAAAACATCTAAGGGTTGTTTTGAAAACATTAAAACAAAAGAAACTATATGGAAAATTCAGAAAGTGTGATTTTTGGTTGCAACAGATTTCTTTTATTGGGAACATTGTAAATAAGGATGGAATAACTGTTGATCCTGTCAAAAAAAAGTAGTTGATGAATGCCCAAGACCCACAAATGTTACAGAGATTCATATTTTTCTGGGCTTATCAAGTTATTACCGATAGTTTGTTAAGAACTTTTCATGGTTATCTATCCCGATAACTAAGTTAACAAGGAAAGGGGTTAAATTTGTTTGGATAGAGGAATGTGATGTTTGTTTTTAGGAACTGAAGAAGAGATTGGTGAATGATCCAGTTTTGGCCTTACCTTCCTAGAATGGTGAGTTTTTCATCTACAGTGAGCTTCTTGGAAGGGACTTGGTTGTGTTTTAATGCAGAATGATCGGTTAATTGCCTATTCTTTGAGACAACATAAACCTGATGAGCTAAATTATCCCACACATGATTTGGAATTAGCATATGTTGTTTTTTCTTTGAAAATATAGTGGCATCATCTATATGAAACCAAATTCCAAATATATACTGACCATAATAGTCTAAAGTATATATTCACTTAGAAGGAATTAAACATGAGGCAGAGAAGATCACTAGAACTGATAAAGGATTACGATTTCACGATCAATTACCATCCCAGAAAATCAAACAAAGTGGTAGATTCCTTGAGTCGAAAACATCATTCATAATTAACCATGTTATGTTTGGAACATGATCCCTTAATTAATGATTTGATGAATTTCGGCTTAGAAGTTTTTGGTGCAGGGAATATATATGTTTTGTTTCAGGTTTCAGTGCAGTCTTCGTTGTTATACAGAATTAATCAAGTATAGAAAGAAGACAGTGAGCTACAGAAGAATGTATAATTGGTTAAAATGGGTATGTTTCCCGCATTTAATCTTGATAAATATTGTGTTTTAAGATTTGGAAAAAGGTTGTGTGTGCCTTTTGATTCCCAGTTGAAGAAATAATTGTTGCGTGAAGCTCATAGTTCTACATTTTCTGTTCATCCTGGCAGTAGTAAGATGTACAAAGACCTTCAGGAGTATTATTGGTGGGATTGAATGAAAAGAGATATTGCATATTTTACCATGAAATGTTTGACGTGTCAACCAGTTAAAGTAGAGTGGAAGTTACCGAAGGGGATGCTTCAGCCTTTTCCAGTGCCATAGTGGAAATGGGAGATTGTATCCATGGACTTTGTGGTGGGACTACCAAAGAATTCTCGTGGTAAAAATGTGATTTGGGTTATTTTTGACCGGCTAACAAAGTCTGCACATTTTCTTTCTATTCGAGATATAATGACTTTGGGTCAACTTTCTCGATTGTACCTCAAGGAGATTGTCAGGTTACATGGAGTTCCTCTTTCCATTGTATCTGACTGAGATCCCAGGTACACTTATAACTTTTGGAAGGGACTTCATAAGTTGTTGGGAACATAGTTAAATTTCAACATAGCTTTTCATCCTCAATTAGATGGGCAGCCAGAATGAACGATTCAAATTTTTTAGGATATGCTTCGAGCTTTTTCAATGGACTATCAGGGAAGTTGGGATCAAAATCTTTCTTTAGTTGAGTTTTATTATAATAACAATTTTTATTCTAGTATTCAGATGGAACCTTTTTCAATGGACTATCAGGGAAGTCTCCATTTTCATTCTTTTGTACTCATGGTTCTAATTTATAAGACAAATGGGGTTGTTATTATCAAATAACCACTAAAATGATCTAGACAAACATCATTGATGTTCTAACTTATTAATCATACTCATGTAAGAATTATAAATGTTGAATGGAAAATTTTATGTTACTGTATATATGTAAATACTACACCATTCCAATTCTGGAGTTTCACTTCCAATCGACAAGAATGTCCATCATGAACCAATCATGGAAATCTTATTAAGAACTCACCCAAAAACAGTGAAAAGGGAAAAATACTAACAATTAAGTGTGAAATGATGTTATTAAATGACCATATAAGATGTTATAAACATGAACATGTTTATTTTAAATATTAATAACACTATTTTAACCCTTATACAGGTGTTTTAAACATGTTTGGTGTAATAAAAACCCGAGGTAAGGGAATTCTTAACCCAATTTTCATTCTTTGGGTTAAACTTCTACTTCATTATTTATGTGCTATTTAAATTTTTTGTGTGATGGTTTCTATTTAAATTATGTTTTATTATGTGTATTTACAGTATACATACATACTCCATCCACTCTATTAAGTCTCTCTTCAATTGAATGATATTTATAAGGGGCTTTTCATTAAAAATCCTCTTTTTAAATTATGTTTTTATGAAATTCCAAAGTAATGTTTTTATGGAATTATTCATGTTTAATGATTATGTTTTGGTTCTTGAGAATTATTTATGATAAATGGTGGGACCTATTTCTACCTCCAATTCATTGGGTATGAGTAAGTTGGAGGTCACCCGTATGGTTACTCCAAGTGTAACTGCGAAGGTTATACAAAGTAAGGGTTCCGTGAGGGTTACAAATTTTAAGGTAGCCAAAATGTTTACAGGATTATGTAAGTAATTCCCCAAGATATGTTTATTATTATATTTATGTTCTCATGTTTTTGTGGATCTTGTGTAAATATCATTTTACACAAAGTAAGTATATATGGGTGATAAGAATGTCTTTTGAAAATGCTTTTATACGTTATGAGTATTCATGGACTTATGTGGTTTTTCCTTCTTTTCCATCCCTTACTGAGGTTTCGTGCTCATCACAAGTTTTTAAATGGTTTTTCACAGGTTAATATATGTGTAATACAAAGAAGTAAGACACGTTAAATGTTGAATAATTTTCAAGGAGTCTTGTTTTAAGTATTAATGTTTTATATTTTGAAAAAAATGGAAACTGTTTTTATTGTATCCACTCTGTAATAATGTGTAATGTCCTGATTGTACTGTCCTAATTCTCTAAATCTCTAAACATGAAAAGATATTCAATGTAAAAGGAAGTGTTTTCTTGACTAAATTCAAGATTATGTATGTAATAAGGTCGGTTCCTTGTATTTTAATATAGTAGTGAACTGACGTAAATGATATTATTAACATTTTGTCAATAATAGAATGTGGATTACTGGCATATTTGAACAAAGAGAGGTAAACAAATAAAAAACACACAAATATAGAATGAAACAACATGTTATTAAAATAAAATTTCATAGGTACAATTATAATAAACTCAATAATCAAGGTGTGGTAAGGGTATGAGATAGGGTCTATCTCCTCTAAACAATGGCCTTGATTTCTGTCAATTGCTCCCTCGAACTTCTCATCATTCAATATCCCACCTTCATAATAAGATCTCTATTCTCCTGAGTCATATGAATATCTTATATCATATTTACTCTGAAAAACTCAGGATGTCTCACTTCCATCTCCATAAACAGAGTTAACTTCTCTGTGAACTGAGTCAGCACAATTCTAATACTTTGTTCACTTGACATCAACTGGTCAACCAAAAATCATTGATTATCAAATAAAACTGATAGTAGTGCACTATTTCATTTCAAATCATGCAATTTGTCATTCATATTGCTCATTTCTATTGTGATAGCCTGAAATATTCTGATTAAATCTAGTGAAGTACTTGATCCAATACCTTCACCAGTCCTGACAGATGCAAACTGTGTCTCCATGTATTCTTTAAACTCTGAGAGATCTGACTTTATCACCATTTTTGATTTCAGCTTGGATACTTATATCAACATCATTTTCTTAAAAGTTTAAAATTATTTCATTGAATATATACTTCCTTTAAGTCTATGAAATTTCAACTATTCTTTCTCTAAGGATCTCCTCAGAGAAAAATTTTCAGATTCCAAATTAGACAACTTTCTGTACAGCTCTTCTACTTCCTTATTCACTGAATTAGAGGCACCCTATGCGTGATTCTCATTCTCAGCTTCAATTTGATGCATCAGTACTAATGGAAAAGAGTCTACATCAGATTTTTCTTTTGCTTCCTCCTAAGCTGGCTGGTCCATAGACTTTTCCTTAGAGTCTTTTCCAGACTTTTCCACAGAAAAATCCTCATGAATTACCTCTGTATGAACTTTAGAAACATTCTCATTGCGAACATCAGTAATCATTTCTTCCAATGGATTTTCTAAAATGATATATTCTTGATTTTATTAAGGACTGGCCACTTCTTCACCAGGATCTGCCTCATTTTTCTTTTCAATTGTAACTTCAGCTTCAACTATAATTTGAGGTTCAATTTCAGTTACAACCACAGCCTGTTCCTAAGTCTCAATTTCAGCTTCTTCTTAAATTTAAAATTGTACTTGAGGAGTCACTCTAATTTGAGAAATATCCACTTCTCGTGGCTTCTCAACAGCTTCTTCTCTAACAAAATTCTAAGTGAGTAAATCTCTTGATGTTAAAACATGTGAACCAAGTTCCTCATGAGCATTAGAATTTCTTTTCCTTTGAATCTGAAGTCCCTCTTGACTAATTTCTTCTTGATCTTCTTCAGTTTAAAATCTTATTCTTCTTACAAAAGTGCTCACTCTTGATTCAGCATGTCCCTCCTTGGACTTAGCAGACTGAGCCTAAGCACTCTCTTCCTCTTCTTCAGCTCCTACTAGCAAAATATTTCATTTCAATGTGCTCTATAAGTAACCAATCGTTCTCAGTGTCCCAGCACCAAAAGTGTTACTATGATGACATCTAACGTCGGCTTCCACCAGCCTCACCATATCCTTTTTGAACAAATTTTTTGATATGAATCAACCAAATGGATAAAAATTCATGCGTACCTCTATTTGACAGCAATATTGAAGGTACTTTACTATGTACCTAGGAAAATTAAGTCTTATATCACTCATCAAAAAATACATTATATACATGTCTGGATACAAGATTTTCGTCATCTCAGACATCCTCGGTGCAATCCCTGTTTGCACAAACTTCACTAGGATTTTCTGTTCTGACTCCGAGTCCTTTATGAACATCTTCCATATATATGTAGAACCAAAAAGAAAAGTCATAATATTTTTAGACTTATGTACTGAATCTTCTATATTCTTAAAATCAAAATTAAATACTCCCTCATGAGGTCATTTCAGAATCTGACCAATCTCCGTAGAGTATATTGAAACATCCATATCTTCAATCTTAGCTACCATAGTATCCTCATATTCCCCCAAACAAAACTGAATAGATTTAAAAAAATAAAGAAGTTCTAACTCATATAGAAACTCTGTAAAATTTCCATTAAAATTTTGTTCAAGGTTTTGAAATTCAAGAGCTTGCTTCAGCAATAGGGTCGTCGTATATAACCATTCCAGATCTATGACCTTTACTTGAAAAAGTTTCCTTCCTTCAGAGCACTGTCTCTTGGAAATGCTAGTATCAACCTCATCGGTTCTCTTAGTCTTGGCCATTTCTGGAGAAAAATCTATGAAGGTTCGAAAGAGAATTAGGTTTTTGAAGGTTCAAGTTCGAATAGACAAAAATCAGTAAAGCACTGTGGGTTCAAAAGGGTTTTTGGTAGAAATGAAATGATTCAGAATTCAAAAGGTTTCTGACATCCTTGATTCCCATGTCATCAATAATTATTACAACGATTTTAAAAAGAAATAAAATTGATTGCGTGGAAAAAAACTTATTCTATTTTAAAAACTAATAACTAATTTCTTTTAAACAGTACTAAAATAATGAAACATGATAATAAAATAAAACTTTATTTAAAATTAGATAAACCTAGCTCCCCCTTAATAAAATTAATCCTTGTAGAGGGAAGTTGTTTGATAAAAATATTAGCTAATTAAATTCCAGTACTTACAAATTCTAAGAATATATCCTTTTTAAGAACATGTTCTCTTAGAAAATGATGTCTAATATTAATATTCTTAGTCCTAGAATGATTAATAGGTTTTTTTGAAATATTTATAGCACTAGTATTATCACATAAAATAGTAATACTATTAAAACTTATTTAAAAATCCTTAAGAGTGTTTTCATCCACAACACTTGTGCACAACATCTGCTAGTAGATACATATTCTGCACTGGCTGTTGACAGGGAAAACGAGTGTTGTTTCTTACTTGACCATGACTCTAAGGATTTTCCAAAAAAGTGACAAATACCAGAAGTACTTTTCCTATAAAATCAGAACTCCCAAAGTCTTCTTCTGAATACGAAATTAAATTGAAATCAGACGTTTTGGGATAAAGAAGAGATTGAAAAACAGTTCCTTTTAAATATCTAAAACTTCTTTTAATAGTAGTTAAATGGATTCTTTAGGATTTGATTGAAATATTGCACAAAGACATACTGAATAAATTATATTTTTCCTGCTAGTAGTAAGATATAATAAACTACTAATCATACCTCTATATAACTTGTCTTCAAATGATCTTCTAGTTTCATCCAAATCAAGTTTTATATTAGTACACATAGGAGTTGTATATGTCTTGTTGTTTTCAAGTATGAATTTCTTTATTAAATTAGTAATGTATTTTCTTTGATATAAAAAATTTCCAAAATCTTTTTGATAATTTTGAATTCCTAAAAAGAAATTTAATTCACCCATCATACTCATTTCAAATTATTTTTGCATTAGATTGGAAAACTCATGATAAAGGGATTTACTAGTTGATCCAAAAATTACATCATCAACATAAATTTGAACCAATAAAATGTTAGAATTTATATTTTTTATAAATAGTGTTGGATCTTCCATTCCAACAGTAAAATCATTTTTCAAAAGAAAATAGTTTAATCTTTCATACCATGATCTAGGTGCTTGTTTAAGGCCATAAAGATCTTTAGTATGTTTAAAAATAGAATCTGGTTTTTGGGAATTTTCAAAACCAAGAGGTTTCTCAACATAAACTTCCTCCATTAAATAACCATTTAAAAAAAGAAGACTTAACATCCATCTGAAATAATTTAAAGTTCATATGAGATGCATATGCTAAGAGGATTATAATGGCTTCTAATCTAGCTACAGGTTCAAAGGTATCATCATAATCTATACCATCTTCATGATTATATCCTTTATCTTCTAGTGTTTCTTTATTTCTAGTTATTATTCCTTGATCATCTTGTTTATTTCTAAAAACTCATTTGGATCCATCACTGGATAATTCTATGGTCTTTCAACTAGTTTCAAAACTTCATTTCTCTTGAACTGGTTTAATTATTTTATATTAATATCAACTAACTTTCATCATCTAAAACTTATTCTATAGACTTGGGCTCTAGTTGGGATAGAAAGGCAGAAAATTCAACAAGATTTCCTATGTTTCTTCTAGTTTTTATTCCAGTATCTAAGTTTCCTGTTACAGTTTCAAAAGGGTGATTCTTTAGGATCCTTAACTATCTAGGTAATACAATTATAGGTTCTTTATTGTCAAGTTCTTCTGGACTGGACTGAATTTCATTTATATCATTTTCATAATCATCTTTCAGGATCTCACGTCGCATGTTATCATTATAATCAGGCTCATCTATATGATCTATCCCTTTCTCAAAGGGATCAGATTCATCAAATTTCACATGACCTGATTCTTCAACAATCCTCGACTTTTTATTAAAAA
Organism: Viscum album; assembly: GCA_963277665.1. Lineage (NCBI taxonomy): Eukaryota > Viridiplantae > Streptophyta > Magnoliopsida > Santalales > Viscaceae > Viscum > Viscum album. The sequence goes on along the minus strand of CAUJRU010004477.1, from coordinate 4,772 downwards.
CTCTATAAGCTTTAGAAGTAGCAGAATATACTACGAAAATGAATTCATCTGATTTTGGACCAAACTTACCAAGATTGTCTTTGGGTTTTAAGGTGTAAACCATGCATCCAAAAACTTTTAAGTAATTTACTTTAGGTTTTCTGTTATTCCAGAGTTCATAGGGTGTCTTTTTGATAATTTGTATAATTAAAACTCTATTCATTATATAGCAGGCTTTACTTATAGCTTCCACCCAAAAATAGGTAGGAAGACTGTATTCATTTAGCATATTCCTAGATATTTCCTGAATAGTCATATTTCTTCATTCAACAATTCTATTTTGTTGAGGTGTTCTTGGTGAAGAGAAGGTGTGTTTAATACCCATATTTGAGCAAAAGGAATTGAATTCCAGATTTTCAAATTCTCTACCATGAACACTTGTTAATAAAATTATTTTAAAACCTTTTTCATTTTCATCATCTTTGCAAAAACTTTCAAATAATGTAAAAGCTTCATTTTTAAATTTTATGAAGAAAATCCCTATAAATCTAGAATAGTCATCAACTAAAACATATACATATTGTTTAACAGTCAAGCTTGCTACTCTTAAAGGTCCAAAATAATCCATATAGATAAGTTATAGAGGTTTAGATGTAGCAATTTTGTAAACAGATTTGAAGGATGATATGTGTTATTTGCCAAGTTGACATGCATCACAAAATCTATCACTTTCAAACTTGAGACTAGGTAAATCAGAAACTAGTTGTTTCTTGGATAATTTATGTAAATCATATATTTTGTAATGTCCAAGTCTTCTATGTCATATCCAGGATTCATTTATCTTAGTAGTTAAGCAGTTTACTTATTTTTTACACAAGGAATTTAAATCTAGGGTATACACATTGTTAGTTCTAGGTGCTCTAAATTTAAATTGTTTATTTTTGAAAACAGAACAAAAATTGTTAGAAAAATAAACAGCATAAACATTATCACAAAGTTGATAGATACTTATCATATTATGTATCAATCCTTGTACATAAAGTACCTTGTTGATTGAGACAACTTCTGGATCTCCAAATGTTCCAATGCCAAAGATTCTCCCTTTGGAAATATCACCAAAAGTGACAAGTCCACCATATTTTTGAGTGAGTGTAGAGAAATTCAATGAGATTACACTCATATGCCTTGAATAGCCACTATCCATATACCATATGGTCCTTTTTCTTCTATGACCTGCTTCCTGCAATGGAATTTAAACAACTTTCTTTGGTACCCATATTCTATTGGGTCCAGCTGTGTTATCCAGCAAAGTTCTGGGAATCCATACTTTCTTTGTTTTTCTAAATTCAACAGAATGAAATAAATTATTTGAGACAAAATCTTTCATAATACCACTTATTTGAGGCCATCTTAAGAAATAGTTTTTAGAAATATATCCTCTTATTCCACAGTAATTACAATTTAATATTTTTGTGCTTGGAAAAAAATAATTTTTGTATAGCTTAGGTTTTTCAACTTTACTGCCAATTCTAAATCGTTCTTTCTTAATGATAGTTTTCCCATGAATTTCATTCAAGGAGTTTTCTCCTTTATAAAAAATGAGTTCTGCACTTTTATATGTTTCTACCTTATTTTGTTGTGTTTTTATTTTAGCTTGATGATCTTTATAGTCACTGTTAATTGAATTGTACTTATCAATTGACTCCTTAAATTGCTTTAGTATTGTATCTCTTTCATCTGAAACACCCGTGTGAATGTTCTTTAATGACTTATGATTCTTAAAAAGAGAGTCATATTTTTCATCAAGCATGTTGCAGTTGGATGTAAGTTTTCCATTAGAATATCTTGTTTCAGAACTAGAGTGAGAGTCATAAGAGTAGTATGTTTGTACCTCATATGTGACTGCCATAAAAAACATGTTGGATTTCAGATTTACTTCTTCCTTCTTTGAGTCTAATTCTAAAGATCTATTGGAGTCTTCGGACACACTACATGTAGCTTTCATTGATTTCTTGTCTTTTTCTCATAATAATTCCTTTTGAAGAACTTCTTCTTCTTGCCTTCTTTTAACTGTGGACATTCAGGTCTGATATAACCCATCTTCTTGTACTCATAACATCTGACTTCCTTTTCTTCCTTTTTGAATTTTTTTCTAAAACCTATCTTCTTTATATAGAATTTACTAAAGTTTATGGATATCTGAGCCAATTCTATATCAAGATTTAATGAAAAAAAACATTCTTATTTTACATTTACTTCTGTTTTCTTTAGATTTTTTATTTTCCCTTGAGATGACACTTTTAAGGAAGTGTCTTATCTCTTGATCAGAACCTTATGCTTATTTGCTTCATCATGAATCTTGGATTCATACATCATAAGTGTTCTAATAAGCTCTCTCATGGTTAAGTCTTTGACAGGTGTTGACTGTCTGATTGCAGCAGAGATTCCATTCCATTTAGTAGGTAGTACTCTCGGTACTTTTAGAGCTTCATCATCTTGTTAGGTTGGTTCTACCAAGGAATTTATATTGTTGAAATTTTTATTCAATCATCCATTCATTTGAGTAATGCTTTCACCTTCAAACATTATGAATGTTACAAATTTAAGTATAGTAGTATCATATCTCATTATCCTGACATTGCCAGTTCATTCATAAGAAACTGCAATAGTTTTCTACATCTCATATGTTGTCGGGAATTGAGATACTCTGTTTAATTCATCAGGTCTTAGACCACATATAATTTCATTCATTGCCTTCGATTTCATATCATATTCTACTTTATTGGATGCACTCCATGTTTCAGGTTTCTCTAGTATTTCATATTGAGTTAGAATATTAAAATATACTCTGTATCCAAGGTTTTTCAAATATATTATAATTCTTTATTTAAAACATCCATAAATTTCTCCATTGAAGTACGGTGGTCTGACCAAAGACATTCCTTATCTTGTATTAGTCATCTTGCTCTATGTATAATCCTTAATCACTTTCAGCATGTTAAGGCTTTATCAGAAAGATCTACCTTTGATACCAATTATTGGATCAGGATATACCAAATATACACAATAGGGGGGGCGAATTGTGTCTTTTAAAAATTCAACTCGAGACTATGCTTTGCCCTTTATCTTTAATCTGATGGATTAATGCAGTGGAAATTTATATAGCCGGGACACACAATGTATAGTAGTTCGGGGAACAAAAGGCCCCTAGTCCACTCCACCAAAACTCTACTTCACGAGCTTGGTGATTTTCACTATCTGGTCCTCATGTCAACATACCATTCCACAACTAAGTATAGGCAGTTGACACCTTTACAATCTAAGGCTAAACAGAGCATTCTGGTTCAATCACAGAACCTTCACAGCTTAGTACAAGAATCTGGTCACTCAAGAATAAAAGTAAAGTTATTTGTACTTTGAAAATACTTTCCCATTGTTCTTCACAATTGAAACAGAATGAAATTTACAGAAGATGAATCATCACCTTCAGAAATAATGATCTTTCAAGAAGAGTCGTTCTGATTCAATCCGATTATAGTAGATATAAAAATATAATTCCCACTATTAGAAGTAGTATGTTCATAGTAGATCTTCAATGTCGAATTAGTGATTCTTCTATCATGATTCTTATTCTTCAATAAATAGAGCTTTGCCGCTCATCGTAATCAGCACATCTCTATTCTTGATGGTCTATGTTTTTCTAATTTATTATATTCATCATTGTTGTTCGGAAAATATTGTATATATTCCCTGTGTAAATATCACATCTATATATAAAATATCAACGACCACTTCTCCTTCAAATTTAGATCCAAAAAAAGTCACCTTCTGACTCACGATATTTAAAAATTTAAAACAACAGAGTAGTCATAAATTCAATAAAGATTTGATATAAAAATATTATTTTAAATTGATCCTATGAATCATATATAAAACGGATTTGAATCAGTCAAATACGCACTTAAAAAATCATCTTTTAATTCGACTTGAAATAATCCTAATAATATTCTTGCAGACCATTGCATAATAATATCATCTTTAATTCTCTGACGCCAAATGTGTGGTTGAACTGTATAGCATGAATCTTTCAAACGTAAGGTTGAATACAAACGTAGGGTTGACGTCTCATCCTTCAAATGTAATGTTGATTACAAACATAGGGTTGATGAACAATAATTTTCTTTTCAACATTCAAACATATGATAGATGATCCATACTTTTAAAATCTTTCAAATGTATGGTACATGATCCATACTTTTGATGAAACGTAAGGTTATTTACAAATGTAAGGTTGATGAACCATACTTTTCAATATCCCAAACCTGGGGTTCCTTTTTAACATAGGGTTCCTCTTCCATACTTTTCTGATAACTTATGGTTGATTAACCATACATTTCTGATAACTCATAAATTATACATTTCATTCCATCCTTACACTATGTTTCTCCACATAGGGTACAAACAGTGATTCTAGAACACGCTTAAACAATTCCCGAATATGTAAAGCATGAACAATGTTTCTAGAACATACTAATGTGAATACTTTAGCAATTAAATCTCATTGTTTAAAAACTTAAATATTTCTTCTAGAAATAAAAATATAATGAATACTAAAATCCTGAAATATAATTAAAATAAAATCATTAGAAAACAATTAAGGGTATTTCTGAGCATCAAAATCATCATAAATAAATAGAGTATTGTTCTCTACAATATCCCCCTCTTTAAATAAAATATTATGTATTGTTCAAAACCACACATTCTCAACAGTAAGTTGTAATCAGATGAACTAC
>CAUJRU010004476.1:0-16719 GCA_963277665.1 Viscum album | reverse complement strand
AATGAAATATTGACATAATTGATGTTATAAACACCAAAATAAATGTAATTTGAGATTTTTTATGAATTCCACTAATTTTCTAGGTTACTATGATATATTAATGTTGATTTAATCAACTTGGTTCGAACATATAATTCTGTTATGACTTTCACAAAAATCATATATCAAATAGTGTCAAAATTGACACAAAATAGTTTTTAAATCAAATATTATATTATTAATTGTTATTTTATTCCTAAAAAATCTAAGGTTCGGCCAAATGACTTAGATAAGGATATATATATTAATAATAAACAATTTGTGGTTCGTTTGGCATGTTATAGTAAGTTTATTAACCATATAGTGAAAGAAAACAAAAAGACACGGTAAAAGTTAAATTATTTAACTTAGAGTTAAATATAATTGATAAGGTTTAAAATAATATCCAAACATGTATAAATTTGATTGGTTGATGAGATTACAACCCTATCTCATCTAATCTTCGAATATGAGTCATTTTTGGAGGTTTTTAAGTGGGGTTAGATTTATTATAAATTAATATTTTTAAGAATTCCTAAGGTGCCCCTCTCCTCCCTTATAAAAGGGCACCTCCTCCCCCTCCTCCTCACACCAATTTTGAGCACTCAAGCTCGGCCAACCCCTGCCATTTTCTCCTCTCCAATTTCCTAGAATAATCCTAGAGGTTCTGGTCTTCTCCAAAGACCAATCTTAGTTCCTTAAGTGGAGGATTCAAAGAGGCGTTCCAAAGAAGAGGTAATATCCATTACCGATCTTTTCAATTTCTTTCTTCTTCAACTTCTTCTTCTTTAGTTGTTTCATGATAAAGTAATAAAATCAGTATTACTTACATACTGATATGTTATTATAAATATGAAACAACCCTAATTCACCTTCTATCCATCCTACGGAAAAATGAAATCACCGCGCGTGCGTACGTACGGAATACCGTCTCCACGCCGTGGTGTAATCTATTTTCCACCATCACCTTACAAGGATGGGTATAATGGTGTAATCAGTAACTATATATGATTATTATTAAGTAATATTTATACTGAAATAATATATATATATACTCCAATACAACTACACGATCATAGGAACGATATCATCACTCGTGCGTACGTACGGAATACCGTCTCCACGATGTGATGCGACTCGTTCTACATGATCTTCATTTCATAATGATTATATAAATGAATTGAATGAATGAATATGGTATATACTACACTAATACCATTCTGGAAATGAATTATCTATAACCTAAAGATAAGAATAAGAATTTATTCGACAAAACACGCATAAGAACAAAAAGTTATAAAGACCCGAGTAACAAGTAACAATGAAATATTACTAACAAGAAACTAATAATATGACCATATATGATATCATATCAATATGTATGATTCTGGAATAAGTCAATAACATTATTTAAACCATTATACAGGAGCTTCGGACACGTACAAAGCTAATCGGACCTAAGGTAAGGGAAATATCACAATCTCATTTTTATCCGAGATTGTTTATTCGTAAGTATTTACTGGGGTGTATTTTATCATCCACATCCATGTTCCCTCAATATGTAATATTGTTTCCATCCACTTGAAATAGTTTAAATCCAATTTTACCCTTAGGTGAGTTTTTGGTAAAGAATATGAAAGGAATCTTTTGTCGTTTTTCCGTACGAGGTACTTTTTGACTTTTCCGACAAAAGTACGAAGAATGTTTTTTTTAACTTATACGGCATGAATGGATTTTTAAAACATTACTTCAAAGAAGCTTCCTTTACAAGTTTTCAAGTTTATTTTTAATCAACTTCTTTTATTTTAAAGTTGTATGACATGTTATGAAAGGAAAAATGTTTTTGAAGAAGAAAGGATATTTTCCTCAAGAATTCAATTCAAGTGTTTTATCAAAATTATTTTCCATCTAAGATAATAAAGGGTTCTGTTTCTATCCATATTTTTACATTGGTTTGACTATGTTGTGATGGAATTATGTTTATGAATTCCTTTATCATATATGAATTGATTTATGATGTCATGATGTTTCAAGAATCCCATTTTTGTTACATGTGTTATGCGATGATGCATGTTTTATGATTATGTGGCACACATAAGAAAGGATTCATTATAAGATGGGTGGGACCTATATCTCCCTCCAATGCATTGGGTAATGATTTTATATCTCATGAGATAGACATGGCTGGAACGGAAGGTTATTTCGGTTCAGTGATACAGGACTGAAACGAGGAGTGAACTCGATTCAGAAAGGGACTTTGTCCACTAAGATAGTCTTGGCAATGAGTCATGACTAACAAGAAATGATTTTCCATGATTATGTGTGCATGCCACAAAGATTCAAGTTTTATGTTATGATTATGGGGATCTCATTTTCACTTCTATGATTTGTTCCATGTTAAGATATTATGATCTCTTTTGCAGGTTGTGATTTTCAAAAAGATATGATATGATTTTTATTTCTTTTGTATACCCTTACTGAGCATTTGAGCTCACCCTTTTATGTTTTCTTTTCCCCAGGATATAAAGAAAGGTTTTAGGTAAAAAAATGGAAGATCTTTATGGGAGATATTGAAGAACTTTCACCACGATTAGAAGATTACGTTCCGAGTTTCCAAAGACACTAAACTATTACGATCCTTTAGTGTGTGTTTTTGTTATGTACTAAGTATTCCGCAAAAGTAATGTAATGTCCATGTACGATAAGCTTAGGGTCTCTACAGTTGGTATCAGAGGAAAGGTTTAGTCAACCTTTGGAAACTAGGATGCGAAAACGTTAGTGAGATCCCTAGAGATATTTCTAAGGTATGTCTAGGGATGTCCCTAGGGATAAGTATACGTATAGGTTATAGTAATAGAATTACGCTAACGATCATATAATTAAACCTAAGATGTTGGATATTGAAGGTACTCCCCCTTTATTATGTTGTTTTCCCTAGCATGATTTTTGCCTCTCACACTATTCTTTTTGGGTTTTAGACGATGGCTGGAACCCGAAGGAACCGTGTTGATCAATGCAATGGACAATGCAATGATTGCCCTCCTGAACAAACAAATGTTATGGGAGATGGAGTGCAAAATCTTATTGCTATACTTACACAAGCTATGAATCATTCTGGACTTCCAAATGAGCAGAGAAGGGAACAATATTCTATTGAGTCCTTCATGAGGCAACGTCCACCTTCTTTCAGTGGGTCTTCTGATCCACTTGTGGCTGAACAATGGATCAGTACTACTGAAAAGATATTTTCAGTTCTTCAATGTTCTGAACATGATAAAGTCATCTTAGCAGTATATCGTTTGGAAGGTGAAGCTGATCAATGGTGGAATCTTATCAAGAATACGAGGCCAAGAGATGAAATTGAGTCCATGGAATGGGACGAGTTCAAGAACTTGTTTTTTAGTAAGTACTTCCCTCGTATTCTTCGAACAAAGATGTAAAAGGAGTTTATTGAGCTGAAGCAGAAGGATGATGAATCTGTTGGTATATATGAAGCGAATTTTACAAGACTTGCAAGGTATGCATCTGGCATTATCATCCAACCTGAAAGTAAAGTTGATCGATTTTTCAGTGGCTTAAAACCAAGTCTTCGAAGGGCATTAGCTATAAGAGACTTCAGTAGCTATGAAGAAATTGTGCGTTGTGCTATCAAGGTAGAAATGGAAGTTGGTGTTACATATCCATCTCATGGTTTTGACAAGAAACGAAAGATGGAGTTCAAGGAGAAATCTCATAATAATGGTGAAAAGAAGATGAATGTTTCCTTATGCACAAAGTGTGGAAAGAAGCATGGTGGAGATTGTCTTAAAGGAACTAGAAAATGTTTTAAGTGTGGACACTACTGGAAATATACTATATCCCAACGGTTCTGAACCGTTGGGAAAGCCCCTCAAACCGTTGGGAAAGGTTTTCCCAACGGTTATGAGAACCGTTGGGAAGTAAGCCGTTGGGAAAAGGTTTTCCCAACGGTTTACTTGAAACCGTTGCAATAGCCCATAGAAATTTAGTTTTTCCCAACGGTTCTCACAAACCGTTGGGAAAACTCAAATGCCACACATTTTCCCAACGGTTCCAAACCGTTGGGATATACCATGTGGAACAATTTCCCAACGGTTTTAAACCGTTGGGAATTGGTGAAGTCTTTCCCAACGGTTTAGAACCGTTGGGAAAAGACATGCTAGAAACTTATATGCCAACGGTTTGAAACCGTTGGCATACCCTATGCTGCAAATTGCAGCACCCTGCAATTTGCACAGCCCCTGTCTATCACCACCGGTCATCAGGCCTCATTTTCACCTCATTTTCACCTCATTTTCGATCCAACTATTGTACCAGTAATAAAATAAAACATACATATTCAATTACGAACAAATTCATACACATTTAACATATAATGGATCCTGAAACTATACAAATCCATAATTAAATTACAATTCATAAACATACATAATTCATATAGAATTCAATTTAAAATTTAGATGACAATTATACGTGGAATCTGAAATTCAATTCATAATATGATCGGTTTTTTCTATACCATATATTTTTACCTCAAATGATGTCCATTTTAAACAAAATACATACACCTGAAGTGATACCGGCCACACCGCACCTCAGATTGAGGCGGGGTTAACTCGTACACGTCACATTTGACTCATGGATCGATGTGCTAAAGTATCGACAGAATCCTAATACGTTTGGTCGGTTTTCCGTATGCCAGTTGATGTTTTTCACTTAAAATGGCGTCCTTTTGAAACAAAAGACGGACACTATGAGTGGTGCCGACCACACCGCGTCTCCAATTGAGGCGGGGTTGATTCGTACACGTCACATATGACTCATGGATCGTTCTCCTAAAGTTTAAATGGAAACCGAATGCGTTTGGTCGGTTTTCCGTATGTACCTAAAATGTTGTACATTTTAAACAAAAGAGTGACACTTAGACTCATCCCGACCACACCGCGACTGAGATTCATCCCGGGTTGGCTCGTACATGTCACATATGACCCATGGATCATTGTGATAAATTATAAAAAGATTCCGAATGCGTTTGGTCGGTTTTGCGTATGCCAGTTGTTCTTTTCATTTATAATCATGTCCATTTTAAACAAAAGAGACATAGTTAGAGCGGTGTCGGCCACACCACATCTCAGATTAAGACGGGGTTGACTTGTACACGTCACATATGACCCATGGATCGTTGTGCTAAAGTATCGATAGAATCCGAATGCGTTTGGTCGGTCTTCCGTATGTCAGTTGATATTTTTCACTTAAAATGACGTCCTTTTGAAACAAAAGACGGACACTTTGAGTGGTGTCAGCCGCACCGCATGTCGGATTGAGGCGGGATGATTCGTACACGTCACATAGGACCCATGAATCGTTCTCCTAAAGTTACAATGGAAACCGAATGCGTTTGGTCGGTTTTCCGTATGTACTTAAAATGGTGTACATTTTAAACAAAAGAGAGCCATTTAGACTGATCCCGGTCACACCGCGACTCGGATTGACCCGGGTTGGCTCGTACACGTCACATATGACCCATGGATCGTTGTGATAAATTATCAAAAGATTCGGAATGCGTTTGGTCGGTTTTGCGTATGCCAGTTGTTCTTTTTCACTTATAATCATGCCCATTTTAAACAGAAGAGACATAGTTAGAGCGGTGTCGGCCACACCGCGTCTCGGATTGAGACGGGGATGATTGGTACACGTCACATATGACCCATGGATCGTTCTCCTAAAGTTTCAATGGAAACCGAATGCGTTTGGTCGGTTTTGCGTATGTCAGTTCTTTTCACTTATAATCCTACCCATTTTAAACAAAACAGACACAGTTAGAGCAGTGTTGACCACACCGCGCCTCGGATTGTGGCGGGGATGATTCGTACACCTCACATATGACCCATGAATCGTTCTCCTAAAGTTTCAATGGAAACCGAATGCGTTTGGTCGGTTTTCCGTATGTACTTAAAATGATGTCCATTTTAAACAAAAGAGAGCCACTTAGACTGATCCCGGCCACACCGCGACTCGGATTGAGCCCGAGTGGGCTCGTACATGTCACATATGACTGATGGATGTTGGGTCGGAGGTGAGTGTAGTTGATGTAGAGGCAAGGGATTTCTCTGGCTCCACCGGCTGACCGGTGCTGAGCCACCGGCTGGCCGGTGGTCTGGACAGAAGCATGCTATTCTGTCTGGGTTCCACCGGCTGGCCGGTGGTCAGGCACCGGCTGGCCGGTGGTCTGGACAGAAGGTATTCCATTCTGTCTGGGCCCACCGGTTGGCCGGTGGCCATACACCGGCTGACCGGTGGCACTTGGCAGAGGGCAAGGCCTTCTGCCTTGTCCACCGGCTGGCCGATGGGCTGGATCCGGCTGGCCGGTGACCTTACCGGCTGGCCGGTGGTCTCACACCGGCTGGCCGGTGGACTTAAAATGACGTCTTTTTGAAACAAAAGACCGACACTTTTTGAGTGGTGTCGGCCACACCGCGTCTCCGATTGTGGCGGGGTTGATTCGTACACGTCACATATGACCCATGGATCGTTCTCCTAAAGTTTCAACGGAAACCGAATCCGTTTGGTCGTTTTTCCGTATGTACTTAAAATGGTGTTCATTTTAAACAAAAGAGAGCCACTTAAACTTATCCCGGCAACACCGCGACTCGGATTCATCCCGGGTTGGCTCGTACACGTCACATATGACCCATGGATTGTTGGGATAAATTATCAACAGATTCGGAATGCGTTTGGTCGGTTTTCCGTAAGCCAGTTGATTCTTTTCACTTAAAATGACGTCCTTTTGAAACAAAAGACGGACACTTTGAGTGGTGTCGGCCACACCGCGTCTCCGGATTGAGCTGAAACCACCGTGAAACATTCTAATTATTATTCGTGACGTGTACGCGCAGACGGCACGTCAATCGGACGTGCGGTTTGCGCGGTACGACTCAATATTAGTGTTTTAAGTGATGCGCGCGCTTCGTAAACGCGCGTGAGGGGGGTCCAAACGGGCCGAACGATGTCGGAATGGCCTGAAATCAGACGACAAATACGGGTGAGTGATTTCTGAAGTGGTCGAGCAGACGGCACGTCAATCGGACTTGTCGTGTGCCCGCGGTGACCGACAACGCAGTTATGGTGTCATAAACGGCCAGAACGGGCGTCCAACGGTCAAATTCATAGCGGACGGCCTCAGATTGATCTGAAACCACCGTGGAACATTTTAATTATTATTCGTGACGTGTACGCGCATACGGCACCTCAATCGGACGTGCGGTTTGCGCGGTACGGCTCAATATTCGTGTTTTAAGTGATGCGCGCGCTTCGTAAACGCGCGTGAGGGGGGTCCAAACGGGCCGAACGATGTCGGAATGGCCTGAAATCAGACGACAAATACGGGCGACTGATTAAAATAATTCAACTCCAATACTATACTACGAGTCTAGATAAAACCAACAACTAGAATAGATTAAACATCAAATGTCAAGTCAAAAATGTAACGGATCAATATGTCCCACATCAGCATCACCATCTCCATCATCATCATCATCATCGCCCTCGTCATCGTCCTCCTCATCGTCATCACCCTCCTCAACGCCTTCCTCCTCGCCTTCGCCCTCCTCCTCGCCCTCCTCATCTCCATCCTCTTCCGAATCAGACTGCTCGCCATCATCATCTTCAAGCTCGACATCGGCCTGACCACCACTGGAACTGCCACCTGGTGCACCATATATAGAATGTATCGACGACATGTATTCATCAATCGCTGGGCTGGCCTCTGCTGGAAGTGTTGGACGCAGAACTTCAATAAATTTCATAAATGCACTGTTTGCCCTTGCAGACTGTTCTGCCGTCTCTGTGGCCCTTTTCTCAGCCTGTTCTGCTTGTGCCCTAACTTGCTGCAGCTCGGTGGCACTACAACTCGTACCTGAGGCAGGCCAATACCTCGTCGGGGCTATCCTAGGTCGGCAGCGTACTCTGCCAGAATGATCATCTCCCAACACCTGATGTAAGTGATCAGATGGCCCAAAATTGTCTGCTTCTTGGGCATCGAGGGCCTCTAAAGCATCCTGTTACAAATATAAATATATTGTTAAGTTACGAAATAGATATTAAAATATAAAATCAACAGATTAAAACTTACAATCTGCTGCTGAGTCGCTTCGTTGACAGCACGTCCATCCTTTTTTCGTCTACTCGAGCAAAACAGTTTTGCTCGAGGCACACGTCCTTCAATATTTTGTACTTTCCTCTACAATGACATTGAAAACAAAATTTATATAAAGACTTCAGCAAATAATTAAATAATTGAGGAAAAAAAAGAAAATGTAAGTCGTAAAGAAAACTTATAAACAATTGTCATACCTGCTGCCTCTCATGATCCGGCATCGTCGTGCGTCCTAGTGTATGGAGGTATTTTTTTGCATCAATGTTTTTTTTATTTTTACCAGATGATTCCTAAATAAAATTCGATAATGCAAAGGATAATATTAATGCAAAACTTGAAAGTTATTATTTAAATACCTCAAATGTAATTCATACCTTAAACTGGGTACTCGTCCAATGAGTAATCATCTGACGATACTGCTCTATAGGACAATCATCCACGACTGGTACCGCCTCTAACTCAGTGCCAACTCTAGCACGCCAGCCAATATACAGCTCATGCTTGTAGGCTCTCCAAAGCTCGCCTAAATCCTTTAGACGTTCCATTCGTGCACCCTCACCATCAGGAAAATTAAATCGAAGCTGAAATGAAAATATTAATTTATATAAATACAAAAAAAATTCATGGCATTAAATACAACAGATTTTTTTACCCATATCTCTGACCAAGCTCTATCTTTGACCTCATGTGGCAAATGTCTCCACGACAGCGGGCTGACGGGAATGATGTCGGAGTATTTGGCAAGCGTCGCCATAAAACTCCGACATTGCTGCCCTGTTTTCTCAACCATCTGATTGTCTTCATTATATTCCACCATAACCTGTGTGCGACGGTTCCACACCGAACGCATGCGTGTACGGCCCCGCCCCCGCCTCCTTTCAGTAGATGTATCTGTCATGAAAGAAAAACAAATATTTTATCAAAACATGTTATAATGAAAATAAATATTACTATAAAAATTTGATAGGGTTTTATAAATATACCTGTGCTAGTCTGATCAATGAGTGGCGCCGGATCCACAGAACCTGATGGAACACCCTCTGGTGGAACGGGAGTCGAAGACGATGGAATATAAAAGCTCGGAGAGACAGAAGTAGAAGGAAAAGAAGATGGAACAACTGTATGACCTGATGCTGACTGGGGAGTGGGAATCATCATGGGATGTGAAAATGATGGGGCAGAAGATGCAGAAGGTAGCGAAAACATGGGAGGTCTAAATATCCCGTGTGTCCCTAACGACACACCGGGATCAGAATGTGGGAAGGCTGAAATGTCAGTGGGAGGGGCAGGGTCTAGTCGGGCACGCGCAGCTCTACGTCCACCTCTGGTACGAACCCTCCTCGTACCACCGGCCTGAGTACTCGGACCAGTACTAGGCTCCTCGTCGAATAACTGTCGACGTAATGGTGGATCCTACAAAAAAGTTTACAAAAAAATTAATCACATGACATTATATATTCTGTAAATATATATATATATATTTGAAATAAAGTACTCACTGTAGGCACTAATGGTGGAATGCCCAGCTCCTCCATCCGACGATTGTTCTCCGCCATTTTTTTTCTTCGTCTCTCTTCAATTGGCTTCATTTCCTGCATTGGAAAACAAATATGTAATTAATTAGAAAAAGAAAATTAATGTGTAAACCAAAAAACTAAATATATGAGGGAATGAGGGGATTCATTGGTAATTTACCTATCAATTGTTTTAGAAGAGCTTGAATGAATTTAATAAAACATACAAGTTGTAATGTTCACCAAGTTTGAAATATTGTTTGATTTGGTTTGAATACAGTTCAATTCCAAATTAGAAAATGCAATTCAAATAAAACAGCAACCAATAAACATTGAAAATTCACATAACGGTCAAGTCAGCTAAAACATATTTGTGATCAATACTAAATAAATATGAATATTACCAACCTTAACAACCCAACTCGAGGTAAACCAAAAGAATTGAGAACATGGATGAATGATTCTATATATTTCCAACCACAACTTCAGGTTCACAATCAACTCTGACAATTGAGCTATTGGAGTCATCAAAAGAAATAAATGGATTGGTTCCAATGGCAATAGGGACAGTGTCAATTCCATCATCAGCATCATCAAAAATATGTCTTGGAATTACTTCAACTACGACACCAAATTCAGGTTGAAGTTGATCTTTGACATAAAAAACTTGTTTAGCCATTGATGCCAACACATATGGTTCTTCGGTTGCAAGAGTGCGGGTCATATTAATTACTCGAAATCCACAATCATCAATAAATGTGCCATGTCTCGTCATCGAATCAAACCAATGGCATTTCATCATTGTGACTCGTCCATGAGAGTAATAATCCAATATTATTATTTTCTCAACGACTCCATAATAACCCACATTTTCAAGTCGCGGTCTACTATCTGATGCGCTGGCATAACAATCTGTTGTGGCAGTAACCATAATACCATCATGTTGTGTTCTCATGTTTTTGGCTCGTTCAGTGACAATAAATCTGTACCCATTGATAACAATTGATTTACAGTCACGAACCACGGTATTAGGACCAAAAGCCAAAGCTCTTATTTCCTCAGAGACAGAGTCAGCAGACAAACTCAATACCTGCAATATAAATGACAGCTAAACTTAAGTAAATATTGAAATATTTAATTTAAACAGTAATATTTTTACCTTCAATTTTAACCAAGCAGAAAACTCTTTGCTATGCAAAGTCTCTCTCCTTCTCAAAGATAAAGAACGATGCTTCCTATTTATCATTGTTTTATGTTCCCTGTAGATAAAAAAATATGAATAGTTTAACAGATATATATGTAAGATATACATATTCAATTTTGTTACCTGATATAGTCATCGAACAAATCACAGTTGAACAAAACTGTGCGATGTGCCATCTCCCGCTCTTCATTGCTTAATGTCTTCAATGTATATGATCCAGGAATTCCTCCTGTTTGAGGAAGTGATGGAAAACTGGGTTCAATTTGCTCATATTGTTCTTCTTCATTTCTCATTGGTCTGCTCATTCTTGTAGTAAGATCAGACAAATACATTGAACAGAAATCCATACATTCTTGAGCTAAGTAACCGTTCACGATAGAACCTTCGGGATGATTCTTGTTTCGAACATAAGACTTTAATGTGAACATATTTCTTTCAGTTGGATACATCCAACGAAAAGAAACAGGTCCTCCGAGAAGTATTTCAGTTGGAATATGGACAGTCAGATGCAGCATGCATGTGAAAAATGATGGGGGAAATATTTTCTCCAACTCACACAAAATTAATGGGGCATCTGTCAACATTTTTTGCAAGAAAGACTTCGACAACTTCTTAGCACAAAGATCTCTAAACAAATGGCACAACCGAATAACACCCACCCTTACATTATTGGACAAAAGATGACGGATTGCTATTGGAAGCAACTCATGCAGTAGAACGTGATAATCATGAGTCTTCAAAGATTTTAGCTTCAACTCTCTTCTGTTGACCCGTTTAGATATGTTGCTTGAATAGCCATCAGGAACTCTAATAGTCTCTAATACTTCCAAAAATTGTTTTTTTTCAGTAGGTGTCATCACATAAGAAGCACATGGAAGTTGCCATTTATTTTCACTGATACGCACAGGATGCAATTCTGGTCTGATGCCCCAATCCACCAAGTCACGTCGAGATCGTAAATCATCTTTTGTCTTCCCCTTGACATTTAGAAGAACTGAAAGCAACATTTCACATATATTCTTTTCAATATGCATTACGTCTAAGCAATGACGTAGCAAATTGGTTGACCAATAAGGCAAATCAAAAAAGATACTCCTCTTCCTCCAATTGTAACAGGTTTCTGTGGAAACATTCTTTCTCTTTCCAGATTTCATTTGACCCTTCCCGAACGAAAAACTGAAATCTTTCAATTCATTAAGCACATCAGTTCCAGACATACGCTGAGGTGGATCATCGGTCTCTATAGTATTATCAAATCTTCGACGATTCATTCTATATGGATGATCCTTTGGCAAAAATCGTCGATGTCCCATAAAACTGAAACTACAACGATGTTTCAGTCTTCTGGATCGTGTATTCTTCATACAAACTGGACATGACAGTTTCCCCTTCGTGCTCCATCCAGACATCATTGCATAAGCCGGAAAATCATTGATTGTCCACATAAGCGCAGCGCGCATCTGAAATATGTCTTTCGAACATGCATCGTATGTGCGCACACCCACATCCCAAAGAAGCTTCAACTCTTTTATTAAAGGTTGCATGTATACATCAATATCAATGCCAGGATCAGAAGGACCAGATATGAGTATACTCATGAAAGTGAAAGGTTTTTTCATACACAACCATGGGGGAAGATTATAAATGTGTATAAAAACTGGCCATGTGCTGTGCGAAGTAAGCATCTGCCCAAACGGATTAAAACCGTCGCATGAAAGACCCAGCCTCACATTACGCACGTCAGCTGCAAAATCAGGATGTCGAGCATCAAATCTCTTCCATGCAAATCCATCTGCAGGATGAACCAACTCATCATCAGTCTTCTTTCTCTCGGTATCATGCCATCTCATTTTTATTGATATGTCATCAGACATAAAAAGATTCTGGAGTCTGGGAATCAATGGAAAGTGCCACATTACTTTCTGTGGAACGCGGGATGGTGTTCCATCAGATTTTGACTTCCAGCGGGATGTGCCACATTTTATACAATCATTTCGTTCAGCGGTTTCCTCCCAGAATAAACTGCAATCTTTCGGGCAAGCATGAATTTTGTTTCTTGAAAATCCAAGTTCCTCAACTAACTTCCATGCCATATAGTGGTTTGAGGGAATATCTGCATCATCTGGAAGTAAATCCTTCAAGAGGGTAAGAATGTAATCGATTGCTGTATTAGAAATCCCATACATAGTTTTCCCATGAAATAATCGGATTAAAAATTCCAGCTTTTTCATTTTATCGCATTGCCGATATACTGGAGTCGTGGCAGCATCATTCAATTTTTTCACCCTATCAATATCATCATTTTCACTAGATGCATCAGCTGTCCTCATATCGAAGTCTTCTTGAGTCGAAATCCTTTCTTTTTCATGATGACGAATAAACGGAAACCGATCATCTAACAAATTCTCCATTCCAGTCTTTTCATTTCGATCATCACCAATTTGAGATTTCGTTTTCTCCCCATTGTGATACCACAGAAAGTAGTTTGCTTGAAACCCATTTTTGGTTATGTGGTAGCTGACTTCTTCACGGCTCAACCAAGGTCTACCAACACAATTGGAACATGGGCAGTGTATGCGACCACTATCTGAAGCATTGTCAAATGCAAAATCTATAAAGCTCTCCAAATTGTTTTGAAAATCATCTGAGATCCGATCGGTTTCATACATCCAACTTCTGTCCATTCTGTAAAAAGAATTTATATAAGTCATTTTGTCATAAACAATTCAATAGGCATTAACTATAATAGAATATACATTTAAGTAAACGATAAAGGAAGAAAATAATCAAGGTATCAACTACACATGTCAAAAAAACATACAAATGTGTTATTGAAAAAATGTAAAACCAACAAGAACTTAATGTGTTATATCACATAACAGCATGACTCATCCCATAACCATATTAGTAGGGTATCATGAACATGAATAACATCAACCTTGTGCCATCCTCCTACCCTACATGACCCCAACCACATGCCACATCTTATTATAGCCTTATCACATCACACCTCATCGAAAAACACTAGGGAAATCATAGTACATCTCACCTGAAGACACATGGACAATCACATCGCATCTTGCCTAAAAACACATGGTCAATCACTTTTGAAGAAAGAGTAGGGAATGTTGTACCCCACTCTCTTGGATTTTAATGATCACAATCACTCTCATAGTGATCTAATGTTGTTTCAAGTGTTCTTGTTAATAGGCATGATTTCAGGAGCAAGAAGTGGCAAAAAAAAGGAAAAGTGGACTTTTTTCAAGTCCACCGGCCAGCCGGTGTAGGACCACCGGCCAGCCGGTAAGGGCACCGGCCAGCCGGATCCAGCCCATCGGCCAGCCGGTGGACAAGGCAGAAGGGCTTGCCCTCTGCCAGGTGCCACCGGTCAGCCGGTGTCTGGCCACCGGCCAACCGGTGGGCCCAGACAGAATGGGATGTCTTTTGTCCAGACCACCGGCCAGCCGGTGGCCTCCTCACCGGCCAGCCGGTGGAACTCTTTGGAATAGTGAGACCTACTGTCTCACCACCGGCCAGCCGGTGGCCTTCCCACCGGCCAGCCGGTGGCTCCTGGGCAGAAGCTCTCTCCACCTTCCAAGGACAGCCCCGCCCACCCCCATGGACAACCCACCCACCCCTATGGACACCCCTACCCCCTAGACAACCCAACCACCCCCGTGGACAGCCCACCCACCCCCCTCGACACCCCTTCTCCCTATGGACAACCCCCCACCTCCTTGGATAGCCCGCCCACCCCCCTGGACACCCCTACCCCCTGTGGCCAGCCCACCCACCCCCCCTGGACAGCCCGCCCACCCCTCCTTGAGAGCCCGACCACCCCCGTGGACAGCCCGTCCACCCTTGTGGACAGCCCGCCCACCCCCGTACCCCCTTGGACACCCCGTACCCCCCCCCCCCCCCGGGATAGCCCCGCCCACCCTCCCAAACAGCCCACACCCCCCTCCCCTGCAACCCCACCACCACCACCTAAACATACCAACCCCCCTGGACACCCCACACACCCCTCCCCCACCAGGACACCCCACCCAGACCCCCAGGACAGCCCACACCCCCTGGACAACCCCACCACACAACAACTCACCATCTCACAATAACCATCGACACCATGTTACATCGACCAACCATCTCACCAAAACAACCACATATCACAATAAAAATATTGCACATCACAAACCACCGCACAACCAAAACCACCTCACCACATTATACACCACAACTTCATCACACAACACCTCCACACGACACAACACCACCACACATCATCACTATCATACAACTTCATATGACACATCCATGCCCACTAACCATCACATTACAACCCCACATATCACAAAGCCCAACTGGTCACCTCAATCCCCATAAAACAGCCTACAACATACAATGAAACACAACAAAAAACCTCTCATAGAGGCAACATACCCCAACTTCCACAAATTATTTATTCAAGGTCTTTTATTACATTACCCCTTTATTTAGCATGGACATTATAACACAACTGATATTCTAGGGGAAACTAATTAATTAACAAAATATTTATTCATTTCCCTATTTTACACGGTGAAATCACATCAAAATCCAAACTTAAAACTAAAATATTAGATCAATAACAATAAAAACAAGGTACCATATGTGTATAAAGAAAAAATTACTTGATTTGAGATGATTCAAATGGGGTTTCACCTATTCGGATGGGGGATTTGGAGAGCAGCAGAGAGCTGGTGGTGGATTGATAACTTAAAACTAAAATACTAAAGAAATAACAATAAAAATAAGGAATTATATGTGTATAAATGAAAAGATACCTGATTTCAGATGGTTTTCACCTCTTCGGATAGGGGATTTCGTGAGATGAGAGCAGTGGAGCGGATGAAATTAGGTTCTGTGCGAATGGGGGAGAGCTGGATTTGGGGGAAATAATTCCCAACGGTTTTAAAGAACCGTTGGGAAAGAGATGCTAAGGAACCCTTTCCCAACGGTTCTTTTGAACCGTTGGCAAAAGGTGATTAACACACCCCTTTACCAACGGTTTCTTCAAACCGTTGGCAAAGGGGTGGCTTTTCCCAACGGTTTCAATGAACCGTTGGGAAAGGCTTTCTTAATCCTTCAAACCCAACGGTTTTAGCAAACCGTTGGTAAACTCCCGTTGGGAAAAACAGCATTTCCAGTAGTGGGAAAAGAAGGTCATCGAGCAGCTGAGTGTCGAAGTAATGGAAAAAGGGTTTCTAATGATGTGAATAAAGCAAACACTGCAGAGAACGCACCGCCAACACTTCAATGCTTCAAGTGCAAGGAAATGGGGCATTATGCTAATAATTGCCCTAATCCAAGGGTTAGTGATGATCAACATGAGCAACCACTTAAGGCAAAGGACAAAGGGAAATCACATGCGATCACTATTGGCAATGTTGAATATGATAACGATGTGGTGGAATGATTAAGTGTTTATGTAATGGGATTCCAAAATAATGTTGTATCATGGAGTATTGGAATATTTATGTATTGGTTTAATGTGGTATTCAAAGTGATTGAGATATTTTTGGAAATAAGATGATATGCGCATAATGAAGGGAAAATAAGAAAATGAAATGTTTAACAATATTCATGAGCTCATGATTGATATAAGGACTAAGTGATATCATGGATTGAGTATATAGAATTTTGAGGATTTTGGTATGTGGAAAGTGTTAACTTTTAACTGCATTCATGTTTTCACTAAGGTATTCAAGAGAATACACGATTAAGAACTTTGAATGTTTGGAATGTGACCAACAAGACATATCTTATGATAT
>CAUJRU010004475.1:0-16739 GCA_963277665.1 Viscum album | reverse complement strand
CCTGTAGACATCGAAAGGAGCGTGCCTCATGCCAGTTGCTGATACCGCTGTTGACGCTCCTTTCGTCACAGAATCTAAAGGTCGGAAAAGGGAATATCTGATCTCAAAGTGATTCATCCTTTGAAGAAACATCAAAAATCGACAAAGGGATGAACAAGGAGAACATTGCCCATAGGTCGCGCAAGTTCCCTCATGGTCGCGCAAGTACACTTGCGCGCCGCCTAGTGGTCGTGCAAGTACTTGCGCGACACCTTATGGTCGTGCAAGTGACTTGCGCGACCTAAGTGGTAACCGCTCGGTAACCGCCCAGGGCCTTATTTTGCCTATAAATAGACCCTGTGGGCCCCCCATTCGAGAGGATCTCTTCCCAGAAACTCGGATCAAAGCTCCCGACGCCCAAGTCTCTTCTCAAAGCTTCCAGAACACTTCTAAGGTAATTTCTTACCTAGAATGGAAGATCTAAAGGGAAGAAGGAAGGCCCAAGTGTTGAAACTTATAAAACACTTGCGCGCCGACTTAATCCCTTCAATATAACTTGCGCGTCCCTCTTCTGGAAGAACCCCAAGAGGATGGGAAAGGGTTTAATAAAGAGTCGCTCAAGTAATTCAACTCTGGTTGAAAATCGCGCAAGTATCCCTTATGTCGCGCAAGTATACTTGCGCGACCAATACTTGCGCGCCGCCGCAGGACTTGCGCGACCTTCAATACTTGCGCGCCCTTATCTTTTTGGGTGCCCATCTTGCCCTTTTTCACCCCTCTTAAGCCATTTCACCCTTCCTATTCACGATTCAGTCTTCAAGATACTCTTCAAAGCCATTTATGGCATGATTTCTTGATTTGACATCCTTATCTGAAAGGAATTATGTGAAATATCTCTCAAAACATAGTGATTTAAACATCTTTATGTCACCAAAGATTGAGAGTTCATTCATTCAACCTCATCCTTTAAAATGAGAGAATCCTAACCTGGGTTTCCTTTTCAGGAATAATCCCCAGTTATAAAACCTTTGATTTAGGCATCTTCCTTAAAGAATAAGCCCCAATCAAAGTCCTTTAAACAATGGGCCTCCTTTTTAGGAGTAAGTCCCAGTCATAACCTGGGTCTCCTTTTCAGGAATAAGACTCAGTCATAACCTTGGGCTTTCTTTTCAGGAGTAAGCCCCAAGTCCCCTAACCTAGGCTTCCTTCTCAGGAATAAGTCCTAGTCATAAATCTTGGGCATCTTCCTTAAGAATAAGCCCCAATCAAAGTCCTTTAATCTTGGGCATCCTCTTCAGGAGTAAGCCCCAAACTTTAATCCCTAACCTGGGTCTCCTTTTCAGGAATAAGACTCAGTCATAACCTTGGGCTTCCTTTTCAGGAGTAAGCCCCAAGTCCCCTAACCTAGGCTTCCTTCTCAGGAATAAGTCCTAGTCATAAATCTTGGGCATCTTTCTTAAGAGTAAGCCACAAGTCTCTTAAAATTTCCTTAACCAGTCATAAATTCCCTTTGATTTGGGTTTCCTTTTCAGGAATAAAACCCAATCATAAGTCCCCTCCTAATTTGGGCATCCTCCTTAGGAGTAAGCCCCAAGATTAGAGTATTCAAATCTCCATAAAGCACATATAACTTTGTGGACCCTGTTCATGGATTTTCTTCCTAAAAGTAAATCCTAAACCTTCACCTATCTGGGTAGTCATCTATACATAAGCCCCAAAACAAATTCTTATGATTGCATCTTTTATGGCACAATTGTCTAAATTTTACCAATACCTCTTGTTTCTCACACCGAGCATGACTCACGTGAGCTTAGAGTGTAAAAGTAATTATGACATTCATCTTTGAGCCATCAATCATAAAACATCATATCCCATTCCTCGAACTACGTGGGTTCTGATTCTTTTTTCAAAACAAAGGATACGTAGGTAGCCCATTCATGGGTTCGATCCCAACATTGAAATAATCTCTGTCCTTCTGAATGACGATAAACTTCAAGTGCCCCACTGAGTGGCTTTAAAACCAGCCTGGTCATCAAAATGACCAAGAGACTTTTATATAAATGTTTTGAAGGATACCATTGACCAAGAATCTCTAAACAAATATAGATGATTCTATATTGATGAAGAACCTCGAATACATATAAAAGATTCTCTAAATTTCTTGCATATTTAATCATTGATTGTTAAAACTAAAGGAAAGCTCATTTTATACTTGGTAATGTAATAAGGATTCACGAACTTAACTTAAATCTATAAAGAGAGTCCCGGAGTAGACAATAATTCCCCTCAAAAAGGTGTGATGAGTCCGACCTCCCATCCTCTCGACCAATGCAAATTCCTAAGCCTCATTAGCCCACAAGCTAATGAGCGCCTGCCTTTGGAAAGTAGGTCCCAACGGATGTGGAATCATTGGATGTTTCCGGTTCTACGAACAAACCCGTTAGAAACCGATCGGAACGTTTGAATCTCCCGTCCAGGAGGTCATCCCCGGATTCCGCGCGAAACAAAAAATGGTGAACCCGACGTGAATCCTTAACCAAGTTAAAGTGATGTTCTTCTTAGATGTTAGGCCCCTTGGGCCAACAAGGCAATCATTGACATATGATCATCCAAAAGATGCAGTAGCCGGATTCATCTTGATTATGTCTGTTATATGGAACAGACACTCTTTTTTCAAGATCTTCTACAAAAAATGGCTTTCCTTAAATTCACCCCTGTGAATACTGCTGCTGAGAACACCTCTACTGTGAGGTCTGCTGCCATGAAAACCAATGCTGCTACTCCTGCTGGAACGTCATCCGCTCTGAGGATGACATCACCAACTCGGCGTCTTCAACGCTGTGTTTCAAATGCACTGGTTAAGGAGTACCGTCGTAACGGTACTATCCCAACTCTGGAGGCCGCTCGTCAAGCCCTCCAAGTTAACAATTCTACCTGGTCGTCCGGACAACGGCGACCAGCAATCAAGAAGCAGGCGGTGCTGACTACCGTCTCCAACCGTTTCGGGTCGTTATCCCCGGAACGCAATTTCCATTCACTCCCTTATTCTGAGGAAGTGAATGAGCAGGTCCCGCGGGACCTTAATTCAAAGAGACAGGAGTCCTTCTCAAGGGCTCCCATCAACAATCGCCGCCAGACTCGTGCGGTAGTGCACCCTCAACATGATGAGGGTACCGGCTCCAGGCATTCAGCTCAGGTTCCTCGAACCCGAGCAGGCAAGATGAATCACCAGAGACGGAATCCGGTTAATAATAGGCAGGTTGTCATCCTTGCCATCTCCGGAGAAGTCCACCAACCTAACTTGGTGGCAAATAACGAGCAGGCATACACACCTGTTCGTTTTAATCCCGCTGTCCAGCAGACTCGTCTGGCAGCATCAAGCCGATCCCGCCAGGCAATTCCGGCGGAGTACCATAGGCAGGAACATACACCTGCTTATACATCAGCAGTTAGTCAGCAGGCTCGTCTGACTACATATGATGGATCTCGTCAACCGCGTTTGGCGAAGTGTAATCAGCAGGCACATACACCTGCTGATACTAATCAAGTCTACCAACAGTCTCGCTTGGTAGCACCCGGAGAAGTCAGTCGGAAAGTCCCGACGACAAACAGGAGGCAGACTAAACTCTCTACCTCCACACTTGAGTACTGTCAGGATTCACTGACAGGAAAAGGAGGACAGGAGCAGGCACATACACCTACTCCAAGCCCGGAATGGACGTATATCCCTGTTCCGGCGGCTGAAGTCACCAAACATATTTTGTCAATGGTGAAAGAGCAGAAGCAAATTCCTGCTCATATTCTGGATGCTTGCCAAGATATCATAACAGCTTCAGCTTCATCTCAGGGACAGACACATAAATCTATCCCTAGCAGTGGAGTGACACATCAACAATTCACTCCGGAACAGACACACACATCTGTTCCAGTCCAAGAGGGTTGTGGGGCCTACTCCCCCATATCATATGGACAACCAAGTCAGGCACATACATCTGATTTGAGCGATGATCGTCAGCCTAACCTGACCATCTTTCCTGATCAGGCACATACACCTGCTCAGAGCAATCACTTTCGTCATCAAGTGATTTCTAAAGCGAGTAAGAAGGCATCTAAGAAAAAGATCCGCCCAGCACAGTCAGGAGATCAAAGGCCAATCTGTAACAAGGCCTTGCTCGATGCTGGAGTTCTTGAAGCCCTCAGACATTTATCTGTCGGAATTCAAGATTCTACTCCCTCAGTTCCCAATAACAGGAACATTAATCCCGAAGGTCTTCAACAGACACTTCCTCATGAAGACTTGCTTCATGAAAATTCGGTCAATCTTGAAGTTTCTTCTTCAGATGAGAACCACAGGAACCCTCTGTGTGGTCAGAAGACCAAGGAGCAAGAGATATCATCTTTTGCTATAACCCATCATGAAGGTCCTCCTCATGGTGATGAACTTCGCTGCGAAAGTCCTCTCCGCAGTAGTGATTCACATTGTCTCGAAAATTCTTCAGAAGGCAATGTAGTGACGAGAAAGCCCTCCTATCTCGAGGCACTTGCAAACGTAAAACCAGTCATGTCTGAAGTTTTACTATCGGCAGGTGAAACTCTTTCTCCATCAGAAGATAGCTTGGGGTTCAGGTTATTCTCCGAACCTTCCCTAGGTCATTCATCTTCCAGCATGAATAGTGATTCCTCTACCAATCTTGTTGAATCCGATGAAGCAACAAGGAAACACCAACTCTGGTCCAAACAGGTAGAAGAATCTTCATTTAATGATAAAGAGGAAATGCTGAACATGAGGAAAAAACTGGCAAAAGGTGAAGTACCAGTCATGTTTTGGCCTTTGGCTGATTCACAGTATGACATTCCAAAGATGTTGACGGATGATGGAATCCATGATATTCGTCTTAACATATGGAAAACTCTTTGTCAATTAAAGAAGAAGGTATTATCTTACGATGAATATGAAAATCATCTTAAAATAATAGAAGGGTTACAACGCCAGATTGATTTGGCATCTCTATCAGTCTCTCGGTATCCGAAGGCCGAAAAGCAACAGAGAACCCTTCAACGTTCATGCCTTGGCGCGCTGAGAAAATTGCGTCAGTTAATTTCCAATGCTCCATCTAATGTTCATATCAGAGGATGGGGTATTCACGGAGCACTACATTTCACAGTGCTTTCCGGTCAGCAAAACCCGCCGAAAATGGTCTCATGCAATGTTATTGCCCATGGCCGGCCACAGTCAATGGGCTTTGTTCATAATCAAAATCTTGCTCGAGATCAAGCTTCAACTAGTTCCTCTCAAAATCAAGTATATAGAGAACAGGTTGTTGAATTGCTCCTACATCAAGCAGGCGAGAATATTGCGCAAGCCTCTCGTCTGGAGCAAACACGTCATCAAATGACAGAAGTTTCGGAAATCATCCAACGGTCTGTTGAACCAGGTGATAAAAGTGGATACAGGTTAATGCATCCAGCTAATTTCCGAACTAAGATCCGCAAGATCAAGAGAGATTTCAAGAAGATCTCAGACATAGCATGTCAAGAGACACCCCAGCTTGCCAGACTGGGGACTTCTCTAACCCAACCCTCAGAATCAACGAATGGGATTCGAGGAGTTGAGCAGAAGCAACAGGAACACCCCCAGTCCACCGGACTGGGGACTTTTTCAAATCTTCAATCCCTCTCTCAGAGAAAGTCAGTATTCTCTCGATTAGGGAATAAGCCTCAAGAGGAACGAAGAGCCAAGATGTCAGGAGATTCTCTCCAAGTGACGGTTCACAAAGAAATTCCTGAGGGGTCAAGTCAACGGAATGCCATGTCTTATCATGGACATAAAAGGAGACAATATCATAGAAATGCTGATAGAAAGGATTTCATGAAATATGCATCCATTAATGTCATCACTGCCGTTGCTGCTGATTCACCAGATGAGGCTCAATCAGAGGGATCAGATGAAGAGGTTCCTGCTCAAGAAGTTGCGCACACAGACCTAAATGAAGAAGGTGTGCGCACACGTAATCAAAGGCTTACCCAAAATTTGGGTATTCCTTCAAGTAACCCACTTCCCCCTCTCCGAAAAGGATCCAATAAGGGGAAAGGAAAGAATCAGGTTACTTCTCACCCTTCCTCTGAAGGAGGTCAATCGCTCTCATTAGAGCAAAGGCTTGCACAACAGGAGGAAGAAATGAAAGAGTTAAGAAGGTTGAATGCAGAACTACTTCAGAGTAGTCTTCTTCTTAAGAATGCTGAAGTCCGACAGCCGAAGGAATTTGTTGTAACTACTGAGATGGATCAGGAATATCCTCCTTTATCAGTACACCCACAGAGGTCTAATCCTACGGGTCAAACGCAACAACGGTTGGCAGCACTACCATTAGTTGCAGCACCAACCTCCACGGCTGTCCAAGCTCCATTCATTGCACCTACCCAAAACCAAGTTCAACCTGACGTTTCTCAAAAGTTAATAACTACTATTGAGTCATTAACAGCTCGGTTAGAAACTATGGAAGGGAAACGGGCGCAAGTTCAACCTGAAAAGAAAGTTTACCCTGAATGGGTAGATTCAATTTCTCCTCCATCCAGTTTTGGAAACCCTATTTTCCCTACTTTCAATGGATCAGGCGACCCTGAACAACATTTGACGCATTACGTGTCTTGTTGTGATCCTATGATGGGAACTCCAGAACAACAAGAAGCAGTGAAACTCAGATGCTTCGTGCGAACCTTGCAAGGACCAGCTTTTGTCTGGTATACAAGCTTGAAATCCCGGTCAGTCATCGGATGGGAGGATCTTCGTCAAAAATTCCTTCTTCAGTTCAGCTCAACTTTGCCAAAAACGACAGTTTTCGATCTTACAAACTGCAAGCAAAGGGAGAATGAAAGAGTCTCTGATTTCATTGCTCGTTGGAAGGGATTAACGTATTCCTTGAGTTTATCACTCCCTCAGGAGGAATTATTGCCAATCTGTGTGGCAAATTTGCGTGACGAATTACGCACGCCATTGATCCCTGTGAAATACACAGGAGGGTTTCGAGACCTTACTTCAATCGATCAACAGATTGAAGATTCCCTTATACAGGCTAAGGTTAAATCTCGTGTAATTCCATCAGCTCCAGGAAGAAGAATGGGTAAAGCAGAAACTGCTACAGTTATGCTTAAACAGGCACCTGTACCTATTTCTACTTCAAAACCTTCATCTTCTCGAAGGGCTCCACCTCCTGAACGCCAACAACAAAGGCTGTTTCGTCCAAATGATCAAAAAGATCAACGACGAAAACAATTTGAGGATATGAAGAGTAAAACATACTCTTTCCGAAGTGAGCAAGTTCCTGGTTACTTCATTTCAGCTCTGGAAAATAATTTGGTTCAATTACCAGTGCCGAAGAGACCAAACAAGGAAGGAGATGAAGACCGTCCCAATTATTGTCCCTTTCATCAAATGTTGGGACATCCCATCCAGGAGTGTTTTGTCTTTAAAGACCTCCTACAAAAGATGGTTGACTTGGGACAAGTCAAATTGAAGGGTTCTTCAGCTCATGTAGCGTGTATTACCGCTACAGATCCAGAGGAAGGAGGCGAGTGGCAGGAAGTCAAAAGCAAAACTGCGAAAAAATATGATGATTGGATGGTCAGAAAGACAATCAATCGGACCCATTCCATTTTGCGAACACAATTGAAGAAGCCAATTGTGTCTCCTACAAAAGCTGCAGTAAAGCCTCCATCAAAGGACAAATCCTCAAAAGGGCAGCGTAATTCAAAGAAGAAAGAGGAATCAGAAGAAGATGAGTATGCATCAAAGCCTAAATTGTCTTTGACTCTGGCAGATTTCATGCCATCTACTTCAAAGTCACGGGCACCGTCCCACCAAACGGCACAGCCTAAACAGGCCAACCAGGCAGAGTCTTTATCAGACGAAGAATTGATCTTTGGTTCTGTTAATATGATTCAATTAACAGATTCATATTCCAGTCTTGATGAGCCTGAATTCCCTGTATCAAATAAAGGAACCCGAGGAAGTTTTAGAGGTTCAGGATATAGGGGAAGACGTGGATCTTTCCGAAGCCACTACTCTAATTCTACCCCTGCTAGCACTGTATATGCAGCAGAAACTCGTGGTAGAGCCCTTCATCGAGCTCAAAATGAACAAGCAAGTTCTTCTGCTAATGGCCAACTCAGCTTCGGCACAATTATTTTGGAAGACCGATTAAAGGTTCCATCTTCTTTATCTCAGCAAGCAAATGGATCTAATCAGTCTAAATTTCCAAAACCAAAGATGTTGCCAACTTCAATACAAGATGCATCAGCTTCCAAAGCATCTGCTTCCAAGATACCTGCTAAACCACATATTCCTATTGGGAAACGCAGGCCTCTAGATCAAAAGTATGATATATTGAAACACTTGGCCCAAGTACCAGCCAAATTATCAATTTTGGATGCTTTGAATCTATCAAGAGATCTTCGGGAAGCACTCATCGAAGCTTTGTCAAGTCCTCAAGAGTTTGAAGCTGAGATTGCTGCAGCTGAAATTTATCACATAGAGAATAATCCTGCAGAATGCCATGCAGTGATATCTTTTACTGATAAAGATGAGGATGATGTTGTGCATGGGCACATAAAACCTTTGTACTTATCTGGCAAAGTCAATGGTATAGATGTTCGAAGAGCTTTCATTGACAATGGTTCAGGAGTCAACCTCATGCCCATTCGCACACTTCGTCGATTGGGCCTCACAGAATCTGATTTATCTCCTTCTACCATGATGTTGCAAGGATATGATAAAAATGAACAAGAACCACTGGGAGAAGTTACGCTCAGAACTCAGTTTGGAGATCTTGTTTCCAATTCAGATTTCATGATTGTTGATCAAGACTCAGCTTTCAATATCTTGCTTGGAAGACCCTGGTTACATCAGCATGCAGCTATTCCGTCATCATACCATCAATGTCTCAAATACTGTTTCGATGGTCAAGTTGGAACATTATATGGTGATAAGACCCCGTTCAAAACATGTGAGTCTCAATACATTGAGGCGGAATTTTATCACATGAAGGGAAGAGAAAAATCTACAATGAAGGAAATTACCAAAGTTAATGCTCCATATGGTTTGGAAAAAATTCCAATAAATCCATTTTCACATGTGAGTACAGATTATGTGTTACCTATCAGTCAAATTGACAAAATAGGCCCAAATCAAAATACTCTTATGGAAAGATCCATAATGTCAATTACGGCAATCGAGCCAGACAACATGGGAGAAATTGGTAACTTACCAAGCAATGATGAAAGCATAAGTGGTGACGTTTTCATTTCGTCTGCTGAAATCCAACAAGTCTATACTTCGCTAATCAGGTCAGAAGAAGTTATAGCAACACAAGAGGTGAATGTTGATGTCGATTCTCAATCCATCATCTCCTCTTTATTTCCCAAAGAAGACCCTTGTTCATCAATAGAAACGGAAATGGAAGCTTCTTCTTCAAAATATGAAAATTTTGACATCTCTTATGATCATGAGAATTTCGTTTTTTCATCTACTTTGCAAGTAGAAACGGAAGATATAACACATGATGAAGAGGAAGAGGAAGATCTTAGAGATGCTCCTCCAGCATTTGAAGAGGGTATCTCTACCACTGTGGATGAACTCAGAGAAGTAAATCTGGGTACAGAGAAAGATCCACGCCCCACTTTAATTAGTGCGGCCATGACCCTTGAAGAACAAGAGATGTATATTTCTTTTCTAAAGCAAAATAAAGATATCTTTGCTTGGAATTATACAGAGATGCCTGGCCTTGATCCTGATGTTGCCACCCATCATTTGGGTTTGCCAAAAGAACATCGAGGATTCAAGCAAGCCGCGAGAAGAACACACCCAACCTATGCTTCCAAAATCGAGGCTGAAGTGGATAAGCTTATCAAAGCTAACTTCGTCAGAGAAGTTCAATATCCCAAGTGGTTGGCTAATATTGTCCCAGTAAAGAAAAAGAACGGACAAATTAGGGTTTGCATCGATTTCAGAGATCTTAATCGGTATTGTCCCAAAGATGATTTTCCAGTTCCGATTACAGAACTCTTAATTGATGCGACGGCTGGCTATGAAGTACTTTCTTTCATGGATGGATATTCTGGATATAATCAGATCCGAATGGCCCCAGAAGATGAGGAATATACAGCCTTCAGAGCTCCTCAAGGTGTGTTTTGTTACCGGGTGATGCCCTTTGGTTTAAAGAATGCAGGTGCAACATATCAACGCGCCATGCATCGTATCTTCAAACCTTTTCTAGGGAAATTTGTTGAATGCTATGTAGATGATTTGGTGGTTAAATCCAAACAACGTTTTGATCACTTGGCTGATTTGAAAATCATATTCCACAAGCTTCGACAACATAATTTGAAGATGAACCCCTTAAAATGTGCTTTTGGGGTAACCTCAGGAAAATTCCTCGGCTTTGTTGTACGCCATCGTGGTATTGAAGTCGATCCTGAGAAGACCAAATCAATCCTTGGTATGTCACCTCCTCAGAATTTGAAAGAATTAAGAGGACTTCAAGGACACTTAGCCTATATTCGGCGTTTCATCGCCAATTTGGCAGGCAAAAGTTTACCTTTTACCAAATTATTGAAGAAAGGAGTCACTTACCAGTGGACTAAAGAATGTCAAGAAGCATTTGATATTCTCAAGAAATACCTCTTAAGTCCACCAGTACTCATGCCACCTGTTGAGGGTAGACCTCTTATCCTCTATGTGACAGCTTTAGAGCGATCATTGGGTGCCTTTCTCGCTCAAAAGAATGATGCTGGGAATGAAAATAGTCTCTACTATCTCAGTAGAACTATGCTTGAAGCAGAAACCCGGTATTCAAGTATTGAAAAATGCTGCCTAGCATTAATCTTTGCAGTTCAGAAACTGAGACACTACCTGCAACATCACGAGGTCCAATTGGTATCTCGTAATAATCCACTCAAATTCATCCTTAGTCGTCCAATGCTTACAGGACGTCTGGCAAGGTGGGCGGTTATTCTACAGCAGTTCGACATTCAATATGTGTCTCAAAAGGCAATTAAGGGCCAAGCTCTGGCTGATTTCCTGGCTGAACACCCTTCAGTGGAAGACACATATTCAGATATCGAACTCCCTGATGAGGAAGTTTTTTCTATTCAAGAGAATCCTCAAACATGGGAAATGTATTTTGATGGTGCTTCTAGAAGTCCAACAGGGAAGAAAATGGAAAATCCTAAATTCAACAAAGTTGGTTTAGGAATTGTGCTCATTTCTCCAGATAAGGCAGTGTTACCTTATTCCTTTTTGTTGTGGGAAGGTGGTACCAATAATGAAGCTGAATACCAAGCTCTCATTGCAGGCTTGGAGTTAGCGCTTCAAGCACAAGTGAATCACTTAAAGGTAAAAGGTGATTCAGACCTGGTAATCAAACAAATCAATGGGGATTATGCCATCAGAAAAGAAGAATTAATCCCTTTGTATGATTACGTCAGAGAGTTAATGTCGGAATTCCCTTCAGAACCGACATTTTCTTATGTCCCAAGATCACAAAATGCTCAAGCTGATGCACTGGCTAATATAGCCACAGCTTTAGCAGATCCAAATCGGGACGAGACAACCATCGGTATTGCCCACCGTCGTGCAATTTCACCTTATGTTCAAGTCAGAACAGAGGAAATTAATGAAATTAGTCCCATTCCTGAACCATATGGTCATAATACAGGATGGATGTCACCTATCAGGGAATACCTTCAAAATGGAACACTTCCACTTGATAGAGCCAAGAGAGAACAAATTCGGCGACGTGTGGTCAATTTTACTCTTTATGATGGTCCAAACCACCTCGAGAAAATTCTCTACAAACGTGGTTTTGATGGAGTTCTCTTCAGATGTATTGATGGTGAAGAGACAATGGCTGTCATAAAAGAAGTGCATGCAGGAGTCTGTGGTGCCCACCAGTCTGGACATAGATTGTCTGATCAAATTCGAAGACTTGGATACTTCTGGCCTTCAATGATACAAGATTGTGTTAATTTCACAAAGAAGTGTCATTCATGCCAAGTATATGCCAATTTCATTCATCAACCTCCAGAGTTGCTTCATACAGCTAAATACTCATGGCCATTTTCCACATGGGGAATGGATGTGGTGGGACCTTACCCTTCAGCTACGGCCAAGCAGTTTAAGTACATTCTTACTGCTACTGATTTCTTTTCCAAATGGGCAGAGGCAGTACCTCTCAAAGAAGTCAGTTCTAAATGCATTGTTAGCTTCATCAAGTCTAACATCATTACTAGATTTGGTGTCCCTCATACCATATTGACAGACAACGGCACCAACTTCTGCTCTTCTGAGGTAAAGAGATTGTATCAAGAATACAACATTAAGTCCAACCATTCATCTCGATATCATGCAGCGGCTAATGGCCAGATAGAGGCCTTCAACAAGACTCTTTCAAATATACTGCAAAAGATGGTGGATAAAGATAAGAGGTCATGGCCTGATAAACTCTATCATGCTTTATGGGCTTATCGGACTACCACTTGCAATGCAACGCGGTCTACTCCATATTCATTGGTATATGGAACAGAAGCAGTCTTGCCAATTGAAGTCCAATTGCCCTCACTCAGAATAGCCATTTGTGATCAGTTATCAACAGATGAGCAATCCCAAAAGCGGATGAATGAATTGGAACAGTTAGATGAGAAAAGATTGTGCACTTTGCACCACTTGGAAATCTATCAGAATCGAATAGCACGAGCTTTTAACAAAAAGGTTCGTCTTCGTTCATTCATTCAGGGAGAATTGGTATTGGTTCTCAGAACACCAATGATACCAGGAAAGAAACCTCCCAAGCTTGAACCAAAATGGGAAGGACCTTATTCAGTACATAAGGTCTACTCCAATGGAGCGTATTCTCTGATTTCAATGGATGGAGAACACATCACGACTCCAACTAATGCCAGATTTCTGAAGAAGTATTTTGTATAAACACAAAATATTGTTCCCAAAACCAAGACTCTTACATTTGGTTTATACAGCAATGGTCCAGTATGACCTTAAACTACAACTACGTCCAGCATGACGATAAACTGTATGGTCCGTGCATATGACCTTAAACTATTCGCACTTATGTCCCTGCAACATGACACTAAACTGTGCAGCACCAATAGTCCTAACTGCAAGACTTTAAACTGCATAGTCCCTGATTTTGTCCTACATGACAATAAACCGTATAGAAGTTCCTATATTTTGTCCGAGATGACATTAAACTATATTTTGTCCTAGCGACATGACATTAAACTGTGTGGCACTTTCATCGTCCAGCATGACGTTAAACTGTGTTAAGTCCCTTATTGTCCTACATGACACTAAACTGTATTCTGTCCGAGATGACATTAAACTATATTGTGTCCTAACAACATGACATTAAACTGTGTGGCACTTCCAACGTCCAGCATGACGATAAACTGTAAAAAAGATCAGAACTGATATCCTCATATTGATTCACCTTAGTCTTAGCTACATGACTTTAAACTGTACAGCATCAGTTCGTCCTTTCTATATGACGCTAAAACTATACAGCAATGGTCCAGTATGACTTTAAACTGCAACTTCGTCCCACACGACATTAAACTGTGAAAAAGTTCCATAAACAGTCCAGCATGACCTTAAAACTGCATCATTCCTGGTCCATGTATACGACCATAAACTATTTGCAAATATGTCCAGCAAGACGTTAAACTGTGACGTCCTAACTACATGACGCTAAACTGTATAAAAGTCCCTCACGTCCGGAAAGACGTTAAACTATATAATCATCAAAAGTCCAGCATGACATTAAAACTGCACAATCCCCCTTTCGTCCAATATGACGTTAAACTGTATTGTCCCCATCGTCCTAACTACATGACGCTAAACTGTACAGAAAATCCTTGATATGTCCTACATGACATTAAACTGTGCATCGTTAAGGTTGTTATTACCTCTTGTTTCTCACACCGAGTATGACTCACGTGAGCTTAGAGCAAACATCAACCATAACACTCCCTTTGGGCCACTAACCATGTGTAAGTCCCAACAACATTTTTTTTTTAGATCATTATCCACAAGAACAATTTGATCATTAATTCATTCTTTAATTGAACTACACAGACTTTGATCCTTGCCCTCCAGGTTGGGTATGTAGGCAACCTCCCAAAGGTTCAAGCCCAAAAACAATCTCTTCACATTGGTTCACCACAATCTCATATGATGATGATTTGTGAAACCACCCTTGGAATCAATATCTTTACATTGATTCACTTTCGTCCTTGTTATATGACGTTAAACTATACAACACTTTTGTCCAGTACGACAATAAACTACAATATTCTTTGATTTCCTCATTTGAGAAGGAACCATTATTAAACATTGATTCTTTTTCAATCATGGTTTTCATTTTCAAAAAGACTACGTACATACATGGTAATGCCTAAACTTTTTATCTTAGGTTAAAACCATCATTGCACTAAAGTCCCTTTTCACCCTTCACATGTACGAACCAAATTTGTACAAAGGGTAGTTTCTAGAACTACGTGGACTTGATTCCCATCTTTATGGGATACGTAGGAACATTCGAGTGTCCCTCGAATCCAGTCCCAAGTCTTTTGGGCCTAACCCCAAATTTCACTTTCAGTCCCTTGGCTGAAAAGTCCTCATGAAAACACACACTGTGCATTCATTATTATGGTCCGAATTCTATGACCCCAAAAACTAAGATCACTCATCCTTTCGTCCTGCACGACGTTAAACTGCATTTCAAGAACTACGTATGGCTTGATTCTCATTCTTATGAGATACGTAGTGAAGTCCAAGTTTCAATTCAGGACCCAGCCACAACATGATTATGGTTTTCATTGACCTATGTATCTCTATATACATTGGAAAATACCCATATTTATGTATTATAATCCTAACCTTAAATATTTTCAGATCTTCATAACCCTTTTCATGACTTATAGTCACAAAAATGTCAAACTTCTGAGAATTCTTTTGCCTGACTATGCAGCACGTGCCCATAGGTGGCCTTGCATAAACAGTCCACATAACAGACTTGTCAGCCAAGAGATGCTATTTATTTGACCATGCAGCCAATGCCCATAGGTGGCCCTGCATGTTTTCAACCCCCTAACGGGTTTGTTAAATAATAGTAACTTCATTCTTGGGAAGAATGCCTCTTTTGTCCTTATTTGTCTTAAACGACAGTATGTAGGGATCCGCAAAAATAGCCATCCTTAACGTATTTGTCCCATATCCTTTTTCATGATCTAAAAGTATTCAAGTCTATGGTTTATTCTTCTTCCCTATGTTTGGGTCAGACCTTCGTAGGAGTGATATTCATCCAGTTCTTTGATATTCTTGTTTGGAAATATCTTCTCCATATTCAAGTACCTCTTTCCATACAACAAACTCTATGCTTTAGAAAATTTGAATCTCCATAAACTTTCACTGACTTTTAGCACTAGGAAAGTAAATTTCTGGGAGTTCTTTTGCCTGACTATGCAGCACGTGCCCATAGGTGGCCTTGCATAAACAGTCCACATAACAGACTTGTCAGCCAAAAGATGCTATTTTATTTGACTATGCAGCCAATGCCCATAGGTGGCCCTGCATATTTCAACCCCCTAACGGGTTTTGTTAAATAATAGTAACTTCATTCTTGGAAACTACCTCTTCTAATGCTATTTAGCTCTTTTTCATATCATTCCTCAGATTCAAATATTCTTAAGCCATAGTTTACATTTTTTTCCCTCATACTTGAGTATGGTAAATATGTTTTCAGATAAATTGTCAAGGAATTGAATCCATTTTAATCCATTTTCGGTCAAAGCTATTTCGACCTTAAACATTAGCCCCTTTATGTCCGGCGTGCATGACTTTAAACTGCCCACACAAAAGACAAAGGAACTCTGAATAAAAGTCAAGTTCCAGCACACTTGCGCGCTGCCCTCTGCGCCTTGAAAGACTTGCGTGCACTCCCTTTTCCTTTGGAGGGATTCGATTTCCTCAGAGTCAAATCCTCATTTCTTTCCGGATCCAACTCTGAGGGGGGACTTTTGTTGACGCTCCTTTCGTCACAGAATCTAAAGGTCGGAAAAGGGAATATCTGATCTCAAAGTGATTCATCCTTTGAAGAAACATCAAAAATCGACAAAGGGATGAACAAGGAGAACATTGCCCATAGGTCGCGCAAGTTCCCTCATGGTCGCGCAAGTACACTTGCGCGCCGCCTAGTGGTCGTGCAAGTACTTGCGCGACACCTTATGGTCGTGCAAGTGACTTGCGCGACCTAAGTGGTAACCGCTCGGTAACCGCCCAGGGCCTTATTTTGCCTATAAATAGACCCTGTGGGCCCCCCATTCGAGAGGATCTCTTCCCAGAAACTCGGATCAAAGCTCCCGACGCCCAAGTCTCTTCTCAAAGCTTCCAGAACACTTCTAAGGTAATTTCTTACCTAGAATGGAAGATCTAAAGGGAAGAAGGAAGGCCCAAGTGTTGAAACTTATAAAACACTTGCGCGCCGACTTAATCCCTTCAATATAACTTGCGCGTCCCTCTTCTGGAAGAACCCCAAGAGGATGGGAAAGGGTTTAATAAAGAGTCGCTCAAGTAATTCAACTCTGGTTGAAAATCGCGCAAGTATCCCTTATGTCGCGCAAGTATACTTGCGCGACCAATACTTGCGCGCCGCCGCAGGACTTGCGCGACCTTCAATACTTGCGCGCCCTTA
>CAUJRU010004474.1:5000-16761 GCA_963277665.1 Viscum album | reverse complement strand
GTGTCGGCGGCCTTCATGTGCCTAAGGGGTCACGTCGGTGGCCCTTCCTATGGTTTCATAGCTCTTTTAGGGCAACCCGTGTTGTCTTTCATGCACTGCGGTGCCCTTAGGGTGGTCTAAACCCATCAGTATGTCTCCTCGTCACTGTTGATGTTTCCTAGTGGAATAGCTGGAAATGCATAAATGTCTCTTTAGGGGGGGGAGTGGTCGGCGACCCCCCCTGGGCGTGGGTCTTGTCCTGCGTGCCTAGAGCCACCCGATGACATGCCCAGTGACATGGAAAATGGCATGGACGCAATGCCATGAATTCTCGATGATTCGTCCCGTGCTTGGGGCTTGTCTTTCCCGAGGTAGTGCGCCCTAAAAACGATGACAACGAGATGGGGTTTGTCGCATGTGTGATCTTGCGGGCTGATAGTCGTTTCCAGACAATGGCATCCGAGTGAGACGATTTGAAGGGGCCTCGAGGCCCGTCTTGGTGCATGCGGCGTGCCTTGAAGGGAAGGACGTTGAGGTGGGGTCATACCTCAAACATTGCAGATTTGGTTGGTGATGCAACCTTGTTGATCCTTCCATTAGTCATATGCTTGTCTCAAAGATCAGGTTGTGCATGTACAATGGACAAACTAATCGAACGGAATTGAATGTTCGGGACGACGGTTTGGGCTTGTGTTGGGGTCTGAGTGGTGAGCTCAGTCATACCTCAAACAATGCAGATGTTGTTGGTGATTCTACATGTCTGATCCTTCCACTAGTCATATGCTTGTCTCAAAGATCAGGTCCTGCATGATCAGTTGTGTGGGTTGATGGTTGCGCTTATGCGATTGTGTGGGAGTGGTGGATGGTTGTCAAGATACCGCGGTCTCCCTTTTTTGGGAAGGGAACGTTGGTCTCGTTGGCTCTAGGGGGTTGGGTATATCAATCCTTCCCTTGTGTCATGCATAGCGGGCTTTCCCTGCCTTCATGTGCTGCATTGTGATGCCTCTCGGGTTGCTTCCCTCGAGGCGTCACGGTCAGTTGTGTGGGTTGATGGTTGTGCTTACGCGATTGTGTGGGAGTGGTGGATGGTTGTCAAGATACTGCGGTCTCCCTTTTTTGGGAAGGGAACGTTGGTCTCGTTGGCTCTAGGGGGTTGGGTATATCAATCCTTCCCTTGTGTCATGCATAGCGGGCTTTCCCTGCCTTCATGTGCTGCATTGTGATGCCTCTCGGGTTGCTTCCCTCGAGGCGTCACGGTCAGTTGTGTGGGTTGATGGTTGTGCTTACGCGATTGTGTGGGAGTGGTGGATGGCTGTCAAGATACTGCGGTCTCCCTTTTTTGGGAAGGGAACGTTGGTCTCGTTGGCTCTAGGGGGTTGGGTATATAAATCCTTCCCTTGTGTCATGCATAGCGGGCTTTCCCTGCCTTCATGTGCTGCATTGTGATGTCTCTCGGGTTGCTTCCCTCGAGGCGTCACAGTCAGTTGTGTGGGTTGATGGTTGTGCTTACGCGATTGTGTGGGAGTGGTGGATGGTTGTCAAGATACTGCGGTCTCCCTTTTTTGGGAAGGGAACGTTGGTCTCCTTGGCTCTAGGGGGTTGGGTATATAAATCCTTCCCTTGTGTCATGCATAGCGGGCTTTCCCTGCCTTCATGTGCTGCATTGTGATGCCTCTGGGGTTGCTTCCCTTGAGGCGTCACGGTCAGTTGTGTGGGTTGATGGTTGTGCTTACGCGATTGTGTGGGAGTGGTGGATGGTTGTCAAGATACTGCGGTCTCCCTTTTTTGGGAAGGGAACGTTGGTCTCCTTGGCTCTAGGGGGTTGGGTATATAAATCCTTCCCTTGTGTCATGCATAGCGGGCTTTCCCTGCCTTCATGTGCTGCATTGTGATGTCTCTCGGGTTGCTTCCCTCGAGGTGTCACAGTCAGTTGTGTGGGTTGATGGTTGTGCTTACGCGATTGTGTGGGAGTGGTGGATGGTTGTCAAGATACTGCGGTCTCCCTTTTTTGGGAAGGGAACGTTGGTCTCCTTGGCTCTAGGGGGTTGGGTATATAAATCCTTCCCTTGTGTCATGCATAGCGGGCTTTCCCTGCCTTCATGTGCTGCATTGTGATGCCTCTCGGGTTGCTTCCCTTGAGGCGTCACGGTCAGTTGTGTGGGTTGATGGTTGTGCTTACGCGATTGTGTGGGAGTGGTGGATGGTTGTCAAGATACTGCGGTCTCCCTTTTTTGGGAAGGGAACGTTGGTCTCGTTGGCACCCTCATCCGTAAGTGGGGGATTAATTTCTCCTCGCTTTCATTTGGTCCTTGTGCATGTTTCCATGTGAATGATGGAACACGGTTTGGCTTGGTTGGATATCCGTTGAGAACACTAGTCAAATGCTTGTCTCAAAGATCAGTCTGTGCATGTACAGGGACAAACTAACCGAAAGATGGTGATATTGTGAAGGGTCTCATTAAATCAGTGACAAGTTTGACGTTCTCCTCGGTTATACATCAAGCGAAGAATGTGTATCTATTGTTTCGACAAGATACACGAGCGTCGTCACGCAGAGGTGATGACTCATTAAGGGGAATCCTGTCGATTTGGGAAGATGGTTTGGGCTTGTGTTGGGGTCTGAGTGGTTTGCTCAGTCATACCTCAAACATTGCAGATGTGGTTGGTGATGCTACCTGGCTGATCCTTCCATTAGTCATATGCTTGTCCCAAAGATCAGGTGGTGCATGTACAAAGGAAAAACTAATCGAATGGAATTGAATGTTCGGGACGACGGTTTGGGCTTGTGTTGGGGTCTGAGTGGTTAGCTCAGTCATACCTCAAACAATGCAGATGTTGTTGGTGATGCTACATGGCTGATCCTTCAACTAGTCATATGCTTGACTCAAAGATCAGGTCCCGCATGTACAAAGACAAACTAATCGAAAGATGGTGATACTGTGATGGGTCTCATTAAATTAGTGCCAGGGCTGACTTTCTCCTCAGTTATACATCAAGAGAAGAATCCCCAGGTGGGTGAGCTCCACCTAGAAGACCCTCACTTGTCCCTTCGGAGTTCTCCCTGTTGGTAGTGGAATTTTGTCAGTTATGATATACGGGCCCTGTTTATATGCTTGGGTTGAATTCTCTCGCACAATTGCGGTATTGAGCATCATGCAGAGGTGATGACTCATTAATTGGGTTCCTGTCGATTTGGAAAGACGGTTTGGGCTTGTGTTGGGGTCTGAGTGGTCTGCTCAGTCATACCTCAAACATTGCAGATGTGGTTGGTGATGCAACCTGGCTGATCCTTCCATTAGTCATATGCTTGTCCCAAAGATCAGGTTGTGCATGTACAAAGGACAAACTAATGGAACGGAATTGAATGTTCGGGATGATGGTTTGGGCTTGTGTTGGGGTCTGAGTGGTGAGCTCAGTCATACCTCAAACAATGCAGATGTTGTTGGTGATGCTACATGGCTGATCCTTCTACTAGTCATATGCTTGTCTCAAAGATCAGGTTGTGCATGATCAGTTGTGTGGGTTGATGGTTGCCCTTATGCGATTGTGTGGAAGTGGTGGATGGTTGTCAAGATACTGCGGTCTCCCTTTTTTGGGAATGGAACGTTGGTCTCGTTGGCGCTAGGGGGTTGGGTATATCAATCCTTCCCTTGTGTCATGCATAGCGGGCTTTCCCTGCCTTCATGTGCTGCATTGTGATGCCTCTCGGGTTGCTTCCCTCGAGGCGTGACGGTCAGTTGTGTGGGTTGATGGTTGTGCTTACGCGATTGTGTGGGAGTGGTGGATGGTTGTCAAGATACTGCGGTCTCCCTTTTTTGGGAAGGGAACGTTGGTCTCGTTGGCACCCTCATCCGTAAGTGGGGGTTTAATTTCTCCTCGCTTTCATTTGGTCCTTGTACATGTTTCCATGTGAATGATGGAACACGGTTTGGCTTGGTTGGATATCCGATGAGAACACTAGTCATATGCTTGTCTCAAAGATCAGTCTGTGCATGTACAGGGACAAACTAACCGAAAGATGGTGATACTGTGAAGGGTCTCATTAAATCAGTGACAAGTTTGACGTTCTCCTCGGTTATACATCAAGCGAAGAATGTGTATCTATTGTTTTTGCAAGATACACGAGCGTCATACAGAGGTGATGACTAATTAAGGGGAAACATGTCGATTTGGGAAGATGGTTTGGGCTTGTGTTGGGGTCTGAGTGGTTTGCTCAGTCATACCTCAAACATTGCAGATGTGGTTGGTGATGCTACCTGGCTGATCCTTCCATTAGTCATATGCTTGTATCAAAGATCAGGTCGTGCATGTACAAAGGACAAACTAATCGAATGGAATTGAATGCTCGGGACGACGGTTTAGGCTTGTGTTGGGGTCTGAGTGGTCTGCTCAGTCATACCTCAAACATTGCAGATGTGGTTAGTGACGCTACATGGGTGATCCTTCCACTAGTCATATGCGTGTCTCAAAGATCAGGTCCTGCATGTACAAGGACAAACTAATCGAAAGATGGTGATACTGTGAAGGGTCTCATTAAATCAGTGACACGGCTGACTTTCTCCTCGGTTATACATCAAGCGAAGAATCCCCAGGTGGGTGAGCTCCACCTAGAAGAACCTCACTTGTCCCTTTGGAGTTCTCCCTGTTGGTAGTGGAATTTTGTTGGTGCTGATGTAAGGGCCCCGTCTATATGCTTGGGTTGAATTCTCTCGCACAATTTTGGTTTCGGGTTCCAAGGGCTTGCTAAAAAGACGATGCGATACTAGACAGATATAACTTGGATGGGATGATGATAGATGAGCATGGTTGGTGTCCTGGTTCTTGGTTAAAAGTTTCGCAACGGTGGTTGAGTTCTTTTGAATGGTGGGATGTGGGGGGTGCGGCGGGACATAGGGCCTCCGTTCCTGTCATGACTCCTTTTCCTCAACGTCCCTGGAGCGTTGTGGGTTCGTCTGCTTAAAATCTGCCTCATGGCGGTTGAGTTCCTTCGGAAGGTGGGATGTGGGAGGCATGGCGGTGGGACGCTGTAATTCCTTTTCCTCACCGGTGGGATGTGGGGGGCATTGGAAAGAATGGGTTTTTGCCCAGTCTCATGCCGTGCCCGCCTTTTTCCTCACCTTTCATGGAGCGTTGCGGTTCGGGCTTGCTTAAAAGGCCACCTGTTGGTGGCGGAGTTCCTTGGATGGTGGGATGTGGGAGGCATGGTGGGTTGGTGTTCCTTTGTCGTCCCTCGACGCTCCTGCCCTTCCCTCGCCTTCTCTAGAGCAGTGCGGCTCTGCTTGCTTAAAAGCTGCCTCAGGGCGGTTGAGTTGCTGCGGATGGTGGGATGTGGGGGGCGCGGCGGGATTGGGTTTTTGCCCCGTCCCCTGACGTGCCTGCCTTTTCCTCCCCGTCTGTGGAGCATTGCGGGCTGGGTGCTTAAATACCGCCTCACGGTTTGTGGGATCCTGTGGATGGTGGGATGTGGGCGGCGCGGCGGGACATAGGACCCCCGTACCTACCATGACTCCTTTTCCTCGACGTCTCTTGAGCGTTGCTGGTTCGTCTGCTTAAAAGCTGCCTCATGGCGGTTGAGTTCCTACGGAATGTGAGATGTGGGAGGCACGGCGGGATGGGGGTTTCCCTCCTCATCCCCTGACGTTCCTACCTTTTTCCTCACTGGTGGGATGTGGGGGGTATGGGTGGGATTGGGTTGTTTCCCCGTCCTGTCGTACCCACCTTTTTCCTCACCTTTCATGGAGCGTTGCGGGTCGGGCTTTGCTTAAAATCCACTGATTGTGG
Source organism: Viscum album (assembly GCA_963277665.1). Lineage (NCBI taxonomy): Eukaryota > Viridiplantae > Streptophyta > Magnoliopsida > Santalales > Viscaceae > Viscum > Viscum album. Next base: position 11,001 of record CAUJRU010004474.1, on the reverse strand, counting down.
TTGAGTTCTTGCAGATGTTGGGATGTGGGAGGCATGGTGGGATTGGGTTCCTTTGTCGTCCCTTGCTGTACCGCCTTTTCCTCACCTTCTCTGGAGCGTTGTGGAATTTTGGTAGTGGTTCAAGCGCGAAACTGTCGGTATCACCAGGATGCGAGAGCGTGCTCCTAAATTTCTCATTCAGTGATATTCCATGCGAACCATAGCAAGCTGCCTTGGGCAATGATTGGTGGGAGTGCTTTGCTCAACGCATTGTCGGGGCCACGTGCGAGTTATTTGGGTCCTAAGAAACTCACACCAACAGGGTAACGATTTCCATGGTTCATTATTGGACAAGTTGGGGTGCCTTCCTCCTCAGTCATGCCTTGGGTGATGATGTTCATAAGGGTGGCTTGAGAATGTGTATCTACTGTTTCTGCAAGATACACGAGCGTCATGCAGAGGTGATGACTAATTAAGGGGAAACATGTCGATTTGGGAAGAGATGGTTCGGGCTTGTGTTGGGGTCTGAGTGGTCTGCTCAGTCATACCTCAAACATTGCAGATGTGGTTGGTGATGGTACCCGGTTGATCTTTCCATTAGTCATATTATTGTCTCAAAGATCAGGCTGTGCATGTACGAAGGACAAACTAATCGAATGGAATTGAATGCTCGGGACGACGGTTTGGGCTTGTGTTGGGGTCTGAGTGGTCTGCTCAGTCATACCTCAAACATTGCAGATGTGGTTGGTGATGCTACATGGTTGATCCTTCCACTAGTCATATGCCTGTCTCAAAGATCAGGTCCCGCATGTAAAGGACAAACTAATCGAAAGATGGTGATACTGTGACGGGTCTCATTAAATCAGTGCCAGGGCTGACTTTCTCCTCGGTTATACCTCAAGCGAAGAATCCCCAGGTGGGTGAGCTCCACCTTGAAGACCCTCACTTGTCCCTTTGGAGTTCTCCCTGTTGGTAGTGGAATTTTGTTGGTGCTGATGTACGGGCCCCGTCTATATGCTTGGGTTGAATTCTCTCGCACAATTTTGGTTTCGGGTTCCAAGGGCTTGCTAAAAAGACGATGCGATACTAGACAGATATAACTTGGATGGGATGATGATAGATGAGAATGGTTGGTGTCCTGGTTCTTGGTTAAAAGTTTCGCAACGGTGGTTGAGTTCTTTTGAATGGTGGGATGTGGGGGGTGCGGCGGGACATAGGGCCTCTGTTCCTGTCATGACTCCTTTTCCTCAACGTCCCTGGAGCGTTGTGGGTTCGTCTGCTTAAAATCTGCCTCACGGCGGTTGAGTTCCTTCGGAAGGTGGGATGTGGGAAGCATGGCGGTGGGACGCTGTAATTCCTTTTCCTCACCGGTGGGATGTGGGGGGCATTGGAAAGAATGGGTTTTTGCCCAGTCTCATGCCGTGCCCGCCTTTTTCCTCACCTTTCATGGAGCGTTGCGGTTCGGGCTTGCTTAAAAGGCCACCTGTTGGTGGCGGAGTTCCTTGGATGGTGGGATGTGGGAGGCATGGTGGGTTGGTGTTCCTTTGTCGTCCCTCGACGCTCCTGCCCTTCCCTCGCCTTCTCTAGAGCAGTGCGGCTTTGCTTGCTTAAAAGCTGCCTCAGGGTGGTTGAGTTGCTGCGGATGGTGGGATGTGGGGGGCGCGGCGGGATTGGGTTTTTGCCCCGTCCCCTGACGTGCCTGCCTTTTCCTCCCCGTCTGTGGAGCATTGCGGGCTGGGTGCTTAAATACCGCCTCACGGTTTGTGGGATCCTGTGGATGGTGGGATGTGGGCGGCGCGGCGGGACATAGGACCCCCGTACCTACCATGACTCCTTTTCCTCGACGTCTCTTGAGCGTTGCTGGTTCGTCTGCTTAAAAGCTGCCTCATGGCGGTTGAGTTCCTACGGAATGTGAGATGTGGGAGGCACGGCGGGATGGGGGTTTCCCTCCTCATCCCCTGACGTTCCTACCTTTTCCCTCACTGGTGGGATGTGGGGGGTATGGGCGGGATTGGGTTGTTTCCCCGTCCTGTCGTACCCACCTTTTTCCTCACCTTTCATGGAGCGTTGCGGGTCGGGCTTTGCTTAAAATCCACTGAGTGTGGTTGAGTTCTTGCAGATGTTGGGATGTGGGAGGCATGGTGGGATTGGGTTCCTTTGTCGTCCCTTGCTGTACCGCCTTTTCCTCACCTTCTCTGGAGCGTTGTGGAATTTTGGTAGTGGTTCAAGCGCGAAACTGTCGGTATCACCAGGATGCGAGAGCGTGCTCCTAAATTTCTCATTCAGCGATATTCCATGCGAACCATAGCAAGCTGCCTTGGGCAATGATTGGTGGGAGTGCTTTGCTCAACGCATTGTCGGGGCCACGTGCGAGTTATTTGTGTCCTAAGAGACTCACACCAACAGGGTAACGATTTCCATGGTTCATTATTGGACAAGTTGGGGTGCCTTCCTCCTCAGTCATGCCTTGGGTGATGATGTTCATAAGGGTGGCTTGAGAATGTGTATCTACTGTTTCTGCAAGATACACGAGCGTCATGCGGAGGTGATGACTCATTAAGGGGAATCCTGTCGATTTGGGAAGATGGTTGGGGCTTGTGTTGGGGTCTGAGTGGTCTGCTCAGTCATACCTCAAACATTGCAGATGTGGTTGGTGATGCTACCTGGCTGATCCTTCCATTAGTCATATGCTTGTCTCAAAGATCAGGTTGTGCATGTACAAAGGACAAACTAATCGAACAGAATTGAATGTTCGGGACGACGGTTTGGGCTTGTGTTGGGGTCTGAGTGGTCAGCTCAGTCATACCCCAAACAATGCAGATGTTGTTGGTGATGCTACATGGCTGATCCTTCCACTAGTCATATGCCTGTCTCAAAGATCAGGTCCCGCATGTAAAGGACAAACTAATCGAAAGATGGTGATACTGTGACGGGTCTCATTAAATCAGTGCCAGGGGTGACTTTCTCCTCGGTTATATCTCAAGCGAAGAATCCCCAGGTGGGTGAGCTCCACCTAGAAGACCCTCACTTGTCCCTTTGGAGTTCTCCCTGTTGGTAGTGGAATTTTTTTGGTGCTGATGTAGGGGCCCCGTCTATATGCTTGGGTTGAATTCTCTCGCACAATTGCGGTTCCGTCTTCCAAGGGCTTGCTAAAAAGACAATGCGATACTAGACAGATATAACTTGGATGGGATGATGATAGATGAGCATGGTTGGTGTCCTGGTTCTTGGTTAAAAGTTTCGCAACGGTGGTTGAGTTCTTTTGAATGGTGGGATGTGGGGGGTGCGGCGGGACATAGGGCCTCCGTTCCTGTCATGACTCCTTTTCCTCAACGTCCCTGGAGCGTTGTGGGTTCGTCTGCTTAAAATCTGCCTCATGGCGGTTGAGTTCCTTCGGAAGGTGGGATGTGGGAGGCATGGCGGTGGGACGCTGTAATTCCTTTTCCTCACCGGTGGGATGTGGGGGGCATTGGAAAGAATGGGTTTTTGCCCAGTCTCATGCCGTGCCCGCCTTTTTCCTCACCTTTCATGGAGCGTTGCGGTTCGGGCTTGCTTAAAAGGCCACCTGTCGGTGGCGGAGTTCCTTGGATGGTGGGATGTGGGAGGCATGGTGGGTTGGTGTTCCTTTGTCGTCCCTCGACGCTCCTGCCCTTCCCTCGCCTTCTCTAGAGCAGTGCGGCTTGGCTTGCTTAAAAGCCGCCTCAGGGTGGTTGAGTTGTTGCGGATGGTGGGATGTGGGAGGCGCGGCGGGATTGGGTTTTTGCCCCGTCCCCTGACGTGCCTGCCTTTTCCTCCCCGTCTGTGGAGCATTGCGGGCTGGGTGCTTAAATACCGCCTCACGGTTTGTGGGATCCTGTGGATGGTGGGATGTGGGCGGCGCGGCGGGACATAGGACCCCCGTACCTACCCTGACTCCTTTTCCTTGACGTCTCTTGAGCGTTGCTGGTTCGTCTGCTTAAAAGCTGCCTCATGGCGGTTGAGTTCCTACGGAATGTGAGATGTGGGAGGCACGGCGGGATGGGGGTTTCCCTCCTCATCCCCTGACGTTCCTACCTTTTTCCTCACTGGTGGGATGTGGGGGGTATGGGCGGGATTGGGTTGTTTCCCCGTCCTGTCGTACCCACCTTTTTCCTCACCTTTCATGGAGCGTTGCGGGTCGGGCTATGCTTAAAAGCCACCGAGTGTGGTTGAGTTCTTGCAGATGTTGGGATGTGGGAGGCATGGTGGGATTGGGTTCCTTTGTCGTCCCTTGCTGTACCGCCTTTTCCTCACCTTCTCTGGAGCGTTGTGGAATTTTGGTAGTGGTTCAAGCGCGAAACTGTCGGTATCACCAGGATGCAAGAGCGTGCTCCTAAATTTCTCATTCAGCGATATTTCATGCGAACCATAGCAAGCTGCCTTGGGCAATGATTGGTGGGAGTGCTTTGCTCAACGCATTGTCGGGGCCACGTGCGAGTTATTTGGGTCCTAAGAAACTCACACCAACAGGGTGACGATTTCCATGGTTCATTATTGGACAAGTTGGGGTGCCTTCCTCCTCAGTCATGCCTTGGGTGATGATGTTCATAAGGGTGGCTTGAGAATGTGTATCTACTGTTTCTGCAAGATACACGAGCGTCATGCGGAGGTGATGACTCATTAAGGGGAATCCTGTCGATTTGGGAAGATGGTTGGGGCTTGTGTTGGGGTCTGAGTGGTCTGCTCAGTCATACCTCAAACATTGCAGATGTGGTTGGTGATGCTACCTGGCTGATCCTTCCATTAGTCATATGCTTGTCTCAAAGATCAGGTTGTGCATGTACAAAGGACAAACTAATGGAACAGAATTGAATGTTCGGGACGACGGTTTGGGCTTGTGTTGGGGTCTGAGTGGTCAGCTCAGTCATACCCCAAACAATGCAGATGTTGTTGGTGATGCTACATGGCTGATCCTTCCACTAGTCATATGCCTGTCTCAAAGATCAGGTCCCGCATGTAAAGGACAAACTAATCGAAAGATGGTGATACTGTGACGGGTCTCATTAAATCAGTTCCAGGGGTGACTTTCTCCTCGGTTATATCTCAAGCGAAGAATCCCCAGGTGGGTGAGCTCCACCTAGAAGACCCTCACTTGTCCCTTTGGAGTTCTCCCTGTTGGTAGTGGAATTTTTTTGGTGCTGATGTAGGGGCCCCGTCTATATGCTTGGGTTGAATTCTCTCGCACAATTGCGGTTCCGTCTTCCAAGGGCTTGCTAAAAAGACGATGCGATACTAGACAGATATAACTTGGATGGGATGATGATAGATGAGCATGGTTGGTGTCCTGGTTCTTGGTTAAAAGTTTCTCAACGGTGGTTGAGTTCTTTTGAATGGTGGGATGTGGGGGGTGCGGCGGGACATAGGGCCTCCGTTCCTGTCATGACTCCTTTTCCTCAACGTCCCTGGAGCGTTGTGGGTTCGTCTGCTTAAAATCTGCCTCATGGCGGTTGAGTTCCTTCGGAAGGTGGGATGTGGGAGGCATGGCGGTGGGACGCTGTAATTCCTTTTCCTCACCGGTGGGATGTGGGGGGCATTGGAAAGAATGGGTTTTTGCCCAGTCTCATGCCGTGCCCGCCTTTTTCCTCACCTTTCATGGAGCGTTGCGGTTCGGGCTTGCTTAAAAGGCCACCTGTCGGTGGCGGAGTTCCTTGGATGGTGGGATGTGGGAGGCATGGTGGGTTGGTGTTCCTTTGTCGTCCCTCGACGCTCCTGCCCTTCCCTCGCCTTCTCTAGAGCAGTGCGGCTTGGCTTGCTTAAAAGCCGCCTCAGGGTGGTTGAGTTGCTGCGGATGGTGGGATGTGGGAGGCGCGGCGGGATTGGGTTTTTGCCCCGTCCCCTGACGTGCCTGCCTTTTCCTCCCCGTCTGTGGAGCATTGCGGGCTGGGTGCTTAAATACCGCCTCACGGTTTGTGGGATCCTGTGGATGGTGGGATGTGGGCGGCGCGGCGGGACATAGGACCCCCGTACCTACCATGACTCCTTTTCCTCGACGTCTCTTGAGCGT
>CAUJRU010004473.1:0-16762 GCA_963277665.1 Viscum album | reverse complement strand
TAATTGTTAATTATAAATTATCTTCATAATGATTGACTAAGTCGTATGTTTAAAAAATACAATTTTTCAGAAAACATTTGTTTTTATTTAATATTATTATAATTTTATCTATAATCAATGTATATACATTTTATTTTTTCTAAACCATATAATTTCCTAATTTGTTTATTAATAATCATACCCTCTTATTTAACAACAATTTCATAAAGGTAATATATTTTACATGTCTTTTAAGCTTGGCATTTCATGTTTTTTACGATATCGAACAAAATTTTATTTTTTTATTATCAAGTGGTGTTAAATCCTCCCCAACCCACTTAATAAATTTTAACCTCAAAATATAAACTTTATATTTGTCTTAAATATATTTAAATTGGATTATAACTTCTTTTTAATCCCACGTCGTAAAAAGGGTTAACAAAACATACTCTTGATAAGAAAGAAAGAGAAGTAAAATGATCATCGAGAATGCCACATAACTAGGTTTCCAAGTATATGAAAATAGTAAGGATGTAATTATTTGTACATGGAATAAAAGCACAAAAAATTATAGAGGGTGATTGAGTTCATTTATTATAAGAATGTGAATAATCAGTGGAACATTAAGGTGATCAAAACCATAAATCTGTGATGATTTAAAAAACCATTTGATTCATCATAAATATATTTAATATGATAAATTTTTTATCTTAAACATATTTTAATTATATTTTGGGAATTAATATAGCCAATTTACTGAAATAATAAGGAAATATTCTTACAAATCTAGTATAATTTCCTCAACTAATAAATTTCTAGCACACTCGTATATTTTGTCCAGCGATGACTATCCAAGATGAATTTTGTATTCCTAAAGCACTAAAATCTAATTATAATAGATCAGATAATCCCAAAAAGGGTAAAAAATATTCCTTATATATTTATACCTTAACAAAAACAAAAATGGATATTATAAGGAAATATTTTTCCCAAAATTCATATTGGTCCTCCTCAAAAAATATATTAAACAACTAATAAAATAATAACTTTTTAATCCTGTATTTTTCTATATAATAAAAAATATATTATATAAATAAACTTTATAATTATATTTCAACCCATTTAATTTAAAATAAATATTTTATATTAACAAGGAAATCACATGGGGTAGTGGTAGGTATTTTACCCAATTGGAACATCAGTTCTTGGTTTAAGCCATACGACCATTCCTATTGTGATGGGTTTTCACTCAGCCTTCGATCTTTCCTTTTTCATGAAATTTCATCATTTTAAAATTACCATAATTAGGATGAACATGTTTAAAAATAAACATAATAGTCAAAGATCATATAACCTTAATGATCATAAATACATTAAAACTCATGACCAACATGTATAGTCATACCACACATTAATATAAAGTCGTACTTATATATAAACCCAACAAAACATATTTTGAAGGATAATTAATCACATGAAGATATAATCACTTAAAATGAAAAAAATAGTTTCATAAACATTTAACTTATAGTTAAACATTGAAAAATATTCATCTCCCAGGAGCTTCCACCACTTCACCAGATGGAAAACATCAACTACAGCAGTAGAAAATGATTTTTTCACACCATTATATTTCGGATCAAGATGGTTATTATCATGACTAAGATACTTCAGACAGACATTAGCATATTACCCAAATCATTACAAATAAAAATATTATCATTTACTGTATATCTATTATCTCATTTTTGGATTGTTCATGTATCTTTTCTTTACACTCATGAACCATTTAACCAATTTTAACACACTAGTAACACTTTCTATATCGTAAAAAAAATTCACAAAAATATATTTTTACCACAATTAGAACTAATTTTGTTATGACATCCAAAATTATTAGTTGTTGATTCTCTATTTTATACCACCTCAATCGTTTCTTACTCTTTTCATCTCATGGAACATAAGTATCCGTAAACTCTATCTCAATATTTTCATCACAACAAACCACTTCCTCATAAATTTTAAATTATCATGAGGATAAATATCTTCATTGACATTTTATTAATCTTGAGTAAAACCAATTAATACTAGTATCAATGTCCTAATTAAAATTTGGAACAAACCTAGTAAACCTTGCAATGATGTATTCTTATGAAAACACTAAATATTTATCCTTTTTCAACAATTCCAATAATTGTTTCTCTATCCTACGTTGAAAAACTAGATGAAAATATTTCCCAAGGAAAATATTCTTAAATGTTTCCATTTATATGGCATAAATATCATCATTATCTCTAGCATTATTAACCAAGGACCACCATTAATCATATTCCCCTTCAAAAGGTTAAAAGTAAAGAGTTACCTTCTAACCTTATGAATATCCCAAGACATTAAATATATTCTCCAATTAATTGATACACCCTTTAGCTATCATGGGGTCAGATGGTCCACTGATTGATGGGGAGTTGCCTCATGAAATTCTCTATTATACATGTTCGTTTTGGGTATATCGAGTTCCTCTTTAAAATGGATACCACCACCATTTATATTAGTTTCAACTATCTATCAGTGCAAAAAACTATTATATTCCAATTAAAACCACCCCATGATTCTAATTTGGGTGTATATTTTCTTCCAGATGTCTTCCCACTATAGTTTTCATATTTCCTCTATAGAAAACCATTCTGAACATACATTTTTTAGAAGAATAAAAATTGTAACCTTTAAATTCTATATTATTTCAACATAACCATAAGTTGTAATCATTCAATTGGTTGATATTATCAATATCCTAACCTGTAAAGTTATCTAAATTAACCTTTGATATAGACTATAAGGACATGGAATTAAACATAACATGATTAGGGGTTTTAATTCTACAATTCCATCTCTTACATTTGAGGACCCTTTCATGTTTATAGTTTTAGATAATTATGCCATAAATAATAAAAAAGAAACATAATAAAAAGTCGAAAATTATGATTAGTATATATTTTCCCCATAATATAAAACATAAAAAAATTATTTATTTTCAAGGAAAATCTTAATTTCTTTCAACTTGACTTCTCCCTCTCCCTTTCCAATCTATAAAACCTATGAAATTTTTAAATTTTTCTTGTGTGAGCACAAAAATCTCAATAAGAGTCCTAAAAAGAGAGAAAATGATTAGTGTAGTGAAAAATAAAAAAACTAATATAACATTAACCTTTATCTTTTTTTTATGAAATAAATCATTTTCACATGAAAACCACGTGCACATTTTTCTTAAATAAATCCATTAAAACCCATAATAATCAATTAAAATTCATTTTTAGTAACTTATAGTATCATACTCATAAATTAATTTCAAAATTATATAAATTAGTATAAGTATATGGATGACTTCTAATATAATATTTACCCAATGCATTGGAGTGTTATAATGGGTCTCACAATTCATATATGATATATCAAGCTCACTTGTGAGTTACAATGGAGATCATCCCAATATATATTAGTTGTAAAAATCTAATCTACATTACATGAGTTATAACAGGGATCAACCCTTTGTATAATCTATATATGGATCACCAATGAGATATAATATGTCTCAATCCTTCATATAATATATATCAAGCTCACCTTTTTTATTATAATTCTCAAGTTCTATATCATCAATAAAAAATGTTAATAATTCATATTTCATCATAAAACATTGAAAACACTTTTAAACTCATAAATAAAAAACCTTTTCTGAAATAAAAATACCTATTTCTTTTAAAAAGACATTTTCAATAAGAAGACACATATATAAAGGTAAAGAGGTTTTTTCATTTAATAAAACATGAATCCATGAAATGGAACCAAGAAATTAAATAATATTCATGGTGATTAGAAATGTTGTTGTCATCATATATGTTAGAAATAGACCATTCCATTTTTCGTTTGTCAAAACATTCTATATAAAACATTTAAAATGATTCCTTTAAATATTTTTTGATATAAAATAAAAAAAGAAACATAATAGGTTATTTATAATTAATTTATATCCGTATAAATACATTAATAAAATAATTTTAAAATCATGGTCAAGGAAGAGAAAAATTTGGGAGGAAAACATTACGAGATGCTTTTAAAAAAGGAAAAGTCCCTTATCACTTAAGAAAATATTGATTAATAAGAACCATTAATGAATATAATTAAAAAAAATTATGATACTTTATAAATTAAGTATTTATAATTTTATAGGGTTTTTATATACAAATTATAAAATAATAAATGTTCATAAACTCAAAATATTCCTCAATGAAAGTAAATTGAGATGAAGTCTCTTACCTTGAGTCTAACATGTGATATGTGTATTTTTATTACAAAATAATACACTTAAGTAAATTTTTTAATTTCATGGTAATCCTTTTATATTTTATTGTTACTTTTTTATCACTTAATACAATTTTCTATACAATTACACAATCAATTAACTTTACGTCATACATTTTGGCCATATTCAGCTTGTGTGTCAAAATGATTCGGTAGGTTTACTATGATAAAAGATGTAATTATTTAAAAATAATAACAATAATACTTACATAATTATTATTTTTATTCATCAATTATAATTTTTGAAAAAATCATGAAATACGATAATTAAAATTTAATTAACTACATGATCACGGAGACGGTAGGACGTACATAAGAATGTGTAATGTTTCCATTTTTCAATGATCATTATAGAATGAAGTTAAGTAAATTTTTATATTAAAAATTTTATAATAATATCATAAATATGATATTATTTAATTTATTATACTTATATATGTCATCCATGTGGTGTGGTGAAGAAAAGAGAGTCACATCACTTTGTGAGGGAGGTAGTCGACACGTTCACGAACAACGTTATCATTTCTCAATGACTGAATAGGTAAGATGTGAAATGATATATTATATTTTAATAATGATAAATATTTCAGTAATAACAAAATTATTTATTATATCACATATATTTACCCATGTTACCTTCCATGTTAAATTTTTGTGAAAAATGAATTATGTCTCTTCGCGTGGTGGTAGTCCACCATAAACATGACTGACATCATAGTATCACCTATGGAATGGAAAAAAATATACATGATAAAAAACTAAAAAAGTATAATTATTTTAAAAATATAACATATATTCTTTATATCCATCATCATACCCAACCGTGAGAGGTGGTAATGGAAAAATGAATGATATCGGTTCACGGGGCAGTAGTCTGATGTACACACTAATGATGATTTTGTAACCCATTTGATGGAAGTGGAAGTGATTATAGTTAATTAAATTTAAAAAAATATATCAGTATATGTAACATACTAATTTAATTATATCATCATGGTATAATAATAATTTAAGGGTGTTTAGGAGGAAATAAAACAAAATGATCATTTATGAACATTGCCTCTTATTTGGGTATCCTAATTAAGTTTTCACTAATATCCTCTCTAGGATATATTTTTGCAAAAAATAAGATTTATATTATTATAAAATGGAATTATGGAATGGATTTTTTTAGGTATTATCAAAGCAAATTTTTTTTGAAGGTGTGAATAAGGTAGGATATGGAGTTCCCTTTTATAACTATGGTGAGGGGGAATTTTTGTAAAAACCCAAAAGTATTCATAATTGGGAGGTCACTGTTACCACATGTTCCTCAAAAAATAGATAACTAATTTAGGGGATGGTTAATTTGTTATATAGAAGCCTCTATTACACAAAATTAAACAAATATTTATCACTTTATTCCTTAGTCATTATGTTTAACCAATTTCATCCTTTTAGTTTTTTCTAAAATAACATGTATATTTTCATTTACCTAGGTAATATATAAATTAAGAATAAAATTGAAGTGGTCATTTTTATATAATGTTTGAGTAATAATTCTAAATATTAAATCTAATTTACTGAATAAAATTTTTTATGTGTGTGTATAATTAATTTTAATAGAAATACTTACAATCTTCCAAACCCCGTTCTATCATTAATTAGGATAAATAATTTCTAATATTTTCACTAATAATTAAGGTAAAAAATTATTTTTACCATAGTAGATAATAAAAATTAATTATATTCCAAGTATGAAAATAATTTTTTCAAATTTAATTCACAAAATTCTCAGAATTAATTTTGAATTAATCTAGTAGACACAACGGGATTGCATGTTTTTTAAAGATAAAATCTTCAAAAGATTACTAAGTAATTATATCGAGATTCAACATGAAAATAATTAAAATGAAATAAATTATATTACATTATATAGACAATAACTCATATTTTTATAAAACAAATTAAAAATATAAATTAAATTATAAATAATTTAATTAAAAAAATGCATTTTCCATTAAAATTTGTTATTTTCAATATTCATCCAAAAATTAAACATTTTAGTAGAATACAAAAAAATCAACATAAGAATATTTTGATTAATGTTTTTTATTTTCTCAAGTATATTTTTTAAAATTGCTAATAATTTGTTTTAAAATATGTGTATAAATTGTGACTAAACAATCTTTTAGGAAAATATATTTTTTTAGAAAAAATAATTTTTCTTTACAATGGTTTTAATTTTATCACTAATTGATTGATATCCATTTTATTTATTTGTAAATCGTATAATTTTCTAAAAAAAATATTACAATTCATACCCTCTAACTTAATGGAAAGCTTGAAAATGTAATTTATTTTTCATGTCGTTTAAGATCGATGTTGCATATCGTTTATGCTATCAAACATAATTGTCGTATATTGAAATAATGGGGATTTACATCCACCTAAACATTAATTATTTGAAACCTAAGAATATTAAATTTATCTTAGTAATAAAACCATGTACATTTGAAAATACCATCATTTGAAACCCACATCATAAAATGGTATAACAAAACATCCTCTTGATAATAGAGAAAGTGAAGTGAGGTGATAATATAGAATACCACATAACTAGGTTTCCAATTATAAGAACATTAGTGGAAATTGAATATTTGGACATGGAAGAATATCATAAATAATTATAGAGAACTATTGAGGTCATTTATCATAATAAAGTGAATTATCAATGGTAGTTTGAGGGCCTCAAAACCTTAAATATGTTATGATTTCAAAGATCATTTGATTATTTAGAAATAAATATAAAATGATGTCATTTTTATTTTAAAAATATTATTCTTTTAGTCGAGGAATTACATTACATTCTTGAATAAAAGAATATATTAATATACTTACCAATTTAGTACAATTTCCAAAATGAGTCAATTTCCATGACACTGTCATCTTCTTTCCATCGATAAGAATCTAAGATGAATTTTTTTATCCCTGAAGCACTGAAATCAACTTATAACAGTTCACATAATCCCAAAAATAATAACTATAAATTCATTATGTAATGTCCCTAAATTTCAATATAATTTTTTAAAATGTATGGATTTATTTCGAGACCACACAGTTTGAAAGAAATTGATTCTGAGGCCCTGTGAGTCTGAAATAAAATTTTGAATTTTTTTAAGTTTACTTATGTAAACATGTGAGTGGTTTTTTCGAACTTTTTAAGTGGTGTTCAGATCAAAAATCCAAGGGAATTGTTGAACTCGGAATATCGGGATTCATATAGAAAGGACATAGCTTCGAAATTCATGGTCAGATAAAAAAAGTAAATTTATGATTTCAGAAAAATAATAAAATAACATAAAAAGTTATTTTATTTCTTTTCTCATCGTTGACCGAAATACAACAGTGCTGTGGTGTGGTGACAAGGCACATTAAAGGAAGCCCCATGATGTATCATTAAGGTATAGTGTAATGATGCATTCAGTTAAGCATAATAGCTACGTTGTTTCATAAATGAAATAGCGTAACGATTCAATGTCAAATCGTAACATAAATGCTGTTATGTGTTTCCTTTTAATGGAATAACACATTGGATAATTGGGGGTTAAATAGAGGAATATTATCTAATGAAACAATTGAGAGTTTTCTCTCCGAAAAATAATGAAAACGCTAACAGAACGTTAACAACTTTGATGCGCCTCGAAGAATAGAGTCGCGGAGCAATGAACACCTTAGAATTCTTGAACCATTGTGGGTTAACTGACTCAATGTTGAACTACTTCGAGGTATTAGTTTATTTTGTTTACTTTTTCCACATTATTTATTCAAAATGATGAATGCAGTTCAATGAACAAATAAGTTGATTCGTAGAACGTCTATTCATGCAGGAGGGTGATGTTTCTTAGGATTTCTATTCAGGATTGAACTATTGTTTGTAGAACATCATCCCGAAACCACCCCTATTTTAAAACTCTTACATGGAGGGAACGAGCCGACACGAACAAGGCCCAATCCCCTCTACTTGTTCATTCTTTGTGGCCGAGCATTTTGAAAGTTGTGGTGAGGCAGATTCAATGCTTTCACTGGGAATGTGTTACCCCACGAAGGTCGTAGGAATAATCGGTGTGAAGAAAAAACCACGAGAGCAGACTTGGTGGTTTGTGGAGTACTTTTCTAGAGTTTCGATGGTAGTGGCGACGGCCATGGGTGTGATGTGGCATGCCAGGAAGAGTCATCGACTGGGCCAGTGGTTGGTGGCATAGACGTGACCCCTTGGCTATATCGATGGAGCAGCCCGCAACCGTGGGCCAAGGGTCATGGAGTCATGTTGTCTTCAACCACGTACGGAAATACAGGCCGACTATATTTGTCGGCCATGTCGCAGTAGGAGATGGTAATTTGACCACAACAAAGGAAACGACCATGTACCTACTATGGGGTGAGTCGATAGTCATATACGGCTTCCAACTGCGTCCCGACCAGAACAAAGGCCGGTCCACCTCTAGAGGACTAGGAAAAACAGTGGGTCGTACCAATCCTAGTGGGCCCAGCTTGGTTTAGGTCGGGTCAGGGTTGATCTGACCGGGTCGGAACAGACCCTGACCCCCTATCCCCCTTTTAAAAAAATGTCGATATATTACAAACTAGGTGTTCGATTGAAGAACCATTTATGGAATTCGAACCCTCACCACTTGGAAGATATTTTGGAATAGTCTATAGAGGATTTCATGGAATTTTAAATTTGACAAATGTCTTGGGAAGTGTTTCTCTTGAGATCAATCATGCTACATGGGGAAACCCTTCGGTTGGATGAAACCTAAAGTCTTCTAACAAGAAACCCTCTGTGGATCAAATATTATGGACCAATGGGAAGTGAATTCTATGTGAACTGGTAGGCCCATGGTGGGGAGCGGCTTATGTGTGAAACATATGACCCATGATACTCGACAGTAGGAGTACCTTAGTATGGCCATTGGTGGGAAGCGGCTTCTATGTAACCGGTATGCCCACGGTTGGGAGAATATTCTCTATGACCCAGCATACTCATGGTAATAATCTTGGATAGGTGACACAGTAGTCCTATTTTTGTGGGAAGTGGATTTTGTGTGACCAAGTAGGCTCACTTTACACATTAAGTATGACTTATCTAGTAGTCTAGGAGTTCCATGATGGGACTAATGGTTCTACTTTCCTACTCTAGAATATACCTAGTGTGAGTTGTCTCACTTCATTATCATATTACGTGATGATACTTTCTGATTTCTTATGGATTTATTTGTCGTCTTTCCTTTGTGTTTTTGGGTCCCTACTGATTATTTTGTTACTCACCCCTACCCAGGCTTCTCCTACACGAGTTTTTCCTGGTGTAGATGATCACTTCCTCGATAGAGGACTTGGTGGTATAGCACCTAGTGGTGCCCAATGAGACCAAACAGGCAAGGCATACTTCTACAACTTCTAGCAGCTACTCTTTATATACTCATATGGTGGGGTTTTCCGTGGATAGCTTCCAGAGTTTCTTTTGTACGTTCATGTTTTATAGTTAGACTTTTATTAGGTGTTTATTATGGCCCATTTGACTTTAAGTTGTAATTTTACTCATTGGTTGTTTAGTGGAATTCTTTTTACTTTTCCTACTTTGGGACATGTTTGTGTGTGCATGCATACAAGTACTCTATAAAATACCTCCCCCTTTCAGGTTGACGCCTTTAGCGCTAGTCACGAACCCCTGTCCTATTGGAGGTGGGCATGGAGTATGTCACAATATGGGCCCTAGGGGATGGTTCATGACAAAGTGGTATCATAGGTGGTCACTTATACCTGAGAGACTAAGAGTTTGTTGTTTTTTTGGGGAAATAGTCTTGAATGTTTCAAGTTTTACATTAAGATTTTGGGAGTCCAGTGTTAGTGTGGAAGCCGATGTATTCATACACCATGGCCTTGAATTATGTTTTTCAGCTCTATACATGAATACACTAGTTGCCTAGGTTTCTCATTATGATTTTATTGAATAGGAGTCAGCTCACCAGGTATAATCTTCTGAGTGTGGTATATCATGATCTATTTCAGGATTCTTCCATTCAAACAGTTATCTAGTCTTCTGATACGTGATAGTGTCGACAACCTGCCTTGTGATGAGGCATCGGTTCAAGGACTAGTGCTAGAGATGGCCTCTCTAGGTGGTGCATTAGTGTTTCCATCACCCATTTATCAATAGTTACTATCGGCGTTATCAGTAGAGTATGTACACAAACTCAGTTCTTTGCATGAGTTTCATAGATATAGATCTTCTAGGTTCTTGGGAGAGAGTGATCCTCAGTTCATTGAAGACGTTCAATAGGAAGTGATGTGGGTCTTCCGCTTAGAGGGGATACTACTTGACCAGATGGAAATCTTAGCTGTGATCCATTTTCTAGGCTCTGTAGGGAGATGGTGGAGTCTAAAAATTCAGACCCATGATGCAATGACCCTCACCTGAGCATAACTCGAGTGGATTTTCCGAAAGGAGTTTTTTCTCACGACTTTGTGCTCTATGCACATTCATGAGATGATTCAACTATTGCAGGGCAGCCTGTCGGTGGCTGAGTACTCTGTGTGGTTGACATAACTCTCTCACTACACCATAGATGTGGTATGAAACCCTTTTTTCAAGGCCTGAACCACTGAGCAGGGAATCAGACGGGAAATCAGGGAATCAATGGTATCTCTCAGTATCCTCACTCAGGATAGAGTGATGGAGAAAGCCCTTCTTAAGGAGATCCTCTCAGTCGAGTAGGCACTGTCAGCTAGAGCCACCAGCTGACCTCGGGCAATATAGTCTTTAGTGGTGAGAAGAAGACAATAGACACAGGGGACCAAGGGGGACAGTTCTTTCAGGGGGTGACCCTAGGACTCAGGGTTGGTATTACGGGGATCCCATAGCAGAGAGAGTGATTAGGGAACCCGACTATGCTTCACATGCAGTGGGCAGGGACCCATGACTTGTGACTTCCCAACCCGCTACACAGGTGATCATCAGATGGTTGAGGCACTACCAAGGCAGAAGACAAGGTTTAAACGAGGAGTTCTACTGGGTGGCGAATGTGTTAGGGGAGCAGACCAAGTAGCAAGCGGTGGATGGCAGTTCATGTTAAAACTACAACCACCCTAGGTGGTCCACCCCAGGCTAAGGGAGCTGGCAGGCAGGGGAGAGGCCAGCTATAGGCGATGGAGGCCTATGACCACGATGGACCATAGATGATTAGAGGTATAATCTGTGTCTTCTCCACCTTAGTTGTAGTTCTTGTAGACACAGGTTCCAATCAATCTTCCCTTTCCATTGACCTTGTTCGGGGATCAGAGATTCTGTTAGAGTTTTTGGCTCGATTATTATGATTTGAGACTCCTACGGGAAGGGATTAGATGATTAAAAACTCATGCCAACAGTCTGATCATACTATAGGTGGAGAGAGAATTGGATGGGATATCTTTATAATGGAGTCTAGGACTTACGACATCATCTTGGGTATTGATAGGTTATCTACTGTCCATACTCAGATTGACTATATTAGGCACAAAGTACAGTGTGTCTATGAGGATGGGACCAACTTTTCCTTTACCGGAGAGAGGGAACCTTTGCAGCACCTAATGGAATTTCCTGGAGGAGGGTGCAATCAATAACTCAACAATTGGATAGCCTCAACCTCGGTGTAGTGGATTAAAGGATTCTAAGATTTCTTGTAGAGGTGGATGAGTATTAGGATTTCTTTCCTGAGGATGTTTTAGGACTAATTCCTCACAAAGAGGTAGAATTCAGCCTCAACCTGTACCTTGGGACGACACTGATATACACACCAGCATATTGGATGGATCCCACGGAGCTTTGTGAATTGAGGTTAAAGTTGGAGGAAAGGTGGGATTAGGGATTTTTGAGGCCTAGTGTCTCACCGTGGGCTGCCCCGGTGTTGTTTTCAATGAAGGCATACGGGAGCTTGAGGCTATTTGGTGAATTATGGCGCCTGAACTAGGTGATCGTGAAAAAAACGTATCCACTATCAAGGATTGATGAACTCTTTGACTAGCTGAAGGAAGAACAGTGGTTCCCAAATATCAACCTCAGATCCGTCAGTCACCATTATTTGGGTACGAGATGAGGACATGTTGAATTCATCCTTCAGATGCCGGCATGGCCACTATGAGTTCTTGGTGATTCCCTTTGGCATGAAAAATTCCCCATTAGTGTTCATAGGACTCATGAACTAGATCTTCCAGCCTTACCATGATTGTTTCATGGTGGTATTCATTGATGACATCTTGGTGTACTCGGCGTCCGAGGAGGAGCACGCTAAATAACTACGGATATTCCTAGATACACTATGTGACCACCAACTTTATGGTAAGCTCTCGATGTTCCAGTTCTGGATTTGGGAGGTCTACTTTCTAGGACACGTCATCTCCGAGGCTGGATTTGTAGTAGATCCGGTGAAGATAGAGGCAGTGCTTGCCTGGGAGCCACCCAAGAGTGTGACTAAGGTGTGAATTTTCATGGGGTTGGTCAGATACTACCAAGGGTTTGTTCTAGACTTTTCTATAGTATTAGAACCTTTATCATCCTTGACACATTAAGGACATCCATTCATGTGGATAGAGAATTTCCATGAGATTTTCCAGGAGTTGAGATGGAGACTGACATGTGCCCCCATATTGAGACTACTAGAAGAGGGCATTGGTTATGTAGTTTTATATGATGAATTAGAGACCATATTGGGTTGTGTTCTGATATAGGAGTGAGTGGTGATTTCCTATGTCTCATTAGATTTGAGGAAACATGAGAAGAACTATGAAACCAAGGACTTGGAGTTAGCAACAATGGTATTTTCCTTGAATATGTGGCCACACTACTTGATGGGTGAGCGGTTTATCATCTACTTTCACCAAAAGAGTCCCAGGTATATCCTCTCACAGAAAGATCAGAACTTGAGACAACGGTGATAGATAGGGTTCCTCCAAGACTATGTCTTTAAGATAGTCTATACACTTAGGAAGGGGAATGTGGTGGAAGATGTTCTTAGCAGGAGGTTTGGCTTACAGCTGCTGAGTGAGGTAATGAAACAGCTAGTCACAATGCAGATATCCTTTGTGGATGGTGGTAGAGAAACTTAACATTAGTCAATGACTGTCACTCCCCAACTCTTGTAGCGAGAAATGTTGGTATAACTTGTGGATGTTAACTATGAGTCCTTACATGCTCAGTTATCCTCAGGAAAAGATATTGATGGATTTTCGATAGGTGGGGTGCACATCATCTTTTTCGGAGGATACACCATAGTAACAGTGATGTTATGGGAGGACGTGTAGAAGGAATTAAATGCATCCCCTATGGAGGTACATCCATGTGTGGTGAAGATGTAGCAAGACCTCTAACATTAGTACTAGTATCCAGGGATGAAGAAAGCAGTGGCACCGTTTATTTTACGATGCCTCACTTGTCAACAAGTGAAGGTTGCGCATCAGGTCTCATCAAGCTTGGAATATCCATGTATGAGAGTGGAAGTGGGACAATATATCCATGGAAATTATGATAGGGCTACCATACACATCCAGGGGACACGATTCTATCTCGGTGATTGTTGGTCAACTCACCAAGTTGGATCAATTCCTACACATCTAGGAGTACGGATCGGTATAGGTCTTGGGAAGCCTCTACGTCTATGATATAGGGCAGATACATGAGTTTCTTTCAATGATTGTCTCAGACCATCATCCTCATTTTACATTCCAATTGTGAAAGGGATTGCCGGAGGCGTTCGAGACATAGTTTCACTTGAGAACAGCTTTTGAACTTCAGACAGATGGTCAGAAATAGTGGACTATACAGACCATGGAGTACATGCTTTGTTATTACATCCTTGATTTTGGTCACAGTTGGGAGGACCACCTACCATTGGTGGAGTTTTCATACACCAATACCTATCACTCTACCATTTTCATGGCACCATTTGAGGCCTTGTACGGGTAGTCATGCATGTCACCTATATGATGGACATACCCAGGGGAGTCGACACTCATGGGTCTAGATTTGGTATGGGCTACCATTGAGAGGGTTCATATCAACTAGGAGTGGATGAGGACTGCACCGAGTAGGAATAAATCATATGCTGATAGGAGTCATAGACCCTTGGAGTTTGATGAGGGAGACCATGATTTCATTCAGGTATCACCCCAATGGGGATTGTGGAGATTTGGTGGGGGTGAAAAGTTATCTCCAAAGTTCATTGGACTATTTCATATTCTTAGTAGAGTTGGTGAGGTGGTGTACCACAATTATCTCCCCCCACAAATGCACAGGGTGTACGATGATTTTCATGTGTCACAGTTGAGAAGGTACGTGCATGATCCATTACACATCACCGACTGGGGAGATCAGGACAATGATGATGAGGTGATGTTTTAAGAGTTCCTTGTGGAGATAGAGTATTGATAGAAGCAGGTCATACATGGATGATCGACTCCTATAGTGTGCATTTAGTGGCCACACAAGAACCTCTAGTAGAGGAAATGGAAGTGAGAGGCTCATATTCGTTCTTAGTACCCCCATTTTTTTATTAATATTTGTTTTTTATTTTAGGGACACAAATCCCTAAGGCTGGGAGAATGGAATGTCTCAAAATTTCTCTATAATTTTTTTTAAATTGTTTGTAATTATTTCAAGACCAGATTTTTTGACGACACATCATTCCAAGGCCTGGTGATCCCATAATGGAATTTTGATATTTTTTTAAGTTCACTTAATTAAAAGTGTGAGAAAGTTTTTTATAACTTTGTAACTGTTGCTCGAATCAAAATTACGAGGGCACCATTGGACTCGAAGCACTTGGATTCACCTATAAAGTACTTAACATCGACCAGAAAGGGTTGGACTTAGAAGTTAAGTTTCAGAATTTTCAGAAAAATAATAAAATAAGATAAGAAAGTATTTTATTCATTTTCTCACCTTTGAGTGGTGGAAGACGATGTTGTGGTGTAGAGATGAGGCACATTAAAGGAATACCCTTAATGAATCATTTAGTTGTAGCGAAATGACGTTCTATGTTAAGCGTAACATCTACACTATTTCATAAATGAAACAACATAACAAGGAAATGTCACATTGTAAAAAAATTCTATGATGTGTTTCCTTTTTATGGAATATTGCGTTGGATAATTGAGGGTTTAACAATAGACAATTATCTGACAAAACACTAGTGATTTTTCTCTCCAAAAAAGAATGATGAATTCTAGTGGAATATTAAAAACATTGACACACCTTGATGAATGGATTTGGGAAGCAAAAAACACCTTAGACTTTTTGAACCATCGTTGGTGAACCACTTAGACATCAAACTGCTTTGAGGTAGGGGTTTATTTGTTTTAAATTTTCCCCATTCTTAATTCTAAACGACGAACACAGATTAAACCATGAACAGGTTGATCTGCGAATCATCCATTTTTAAGGGACAATGATGTATCTTGGGATTTATATTTAGGAATGAACTATTGTTGGTAGAACATCGTCCACAAACCTCTCCAATTTTAAAACTCTAAGGTAGAGGGTGTGGACTGACTCGAACAATGTTTGTTCCCCTCCACTTGTCTGTTCTTTATGGATGAGAATTTTTAAAGGGGAGGCAACTTAGATTCAAGGCCTTCTTCAAGAAAGGGATACCCCATGAAGGCCATAGGTGAAATTTTTGCGAAAAACGGACCACCGGAGCTGACCTGATGGTTTGTGGAGTACTCATCGTACACAAACTTAGTAGTAGTTGTGGTAAGGAGGCGGCGCACCATGGCAGTCCACCGGGAAGAGCCAACGGCGGGTGGCAGAGACATGGCCGCTCAGCCACATCGGTGGAGCAGCATGTATCCATGGGAATCCAGTCTGAAAGGCACACAATCTTCAACTGCATGCAGAAATCTGGGCCATCTGGACTGGCTAGACTTGTCATAGTAGGCTGCAGTTATTTGATTACAACTGAATAAATGGCCCTGTGGTGACCGTTGGATAAACATGGAGCTATAAGCCACTTCCATGCATGTCCTAGATAGACCGAAGGTCAGTCCACCTCTGGTGTACTGGGAAGACCAGTGGTCCGGAGCAGTGGCCCAATGGACCAGACCGAGGCCAGGCTGGGTCTGGGTCGATTCAGCGAACTCTGGTTGGGTAATTAGTATGAATTAACATAAAGAAAATAAATAACCAAGAATATGGATAAGTGAGGAGGAAATTGTTGTGAATTATGTGCCTATATTCCATTTTAGATCATATAATTATTCTATTTTTAGTTATTTTGGTAATGAAACACATGAATTACTAATTAATAATTTGATAATATTAATATAGAATCTATGAAAATTATATGTGGTGTGAACCCTAATATTTTGTGATAATTTAACCCCTAGATTGAAGAACCATTGCATGTTTTTA
>CAUJRU010004472.1:0-16770 GCA_963277665.1 Viscum album | reverse complement strand
GTACCATCTCTCGATTGATTACATTATAGGGGTCTTATATATAATGACCCAGCATTAAACCTTACTTAATCTTGAGTTAATACATGATTACACATTGAGGATCTTTTCAGGTTTAGAGTTTTAGATAATTAGATCATAAACTTGCATTACATTCCCCATTTAAACAAAGTGGTTACAAAAAATATGGTATTCATTTTTTCCATCAATGGAAACATATTAAAAATAAAACATGGATTCATTCTTGACACTTCCTTGACACTATCATCATATCATGTACCTTTCCCTTGACCTGTGAAAAACATTTCAAAAACATAGGATGAGCATAAAAAGCTCAGTAAGGGATATAAAAATATATGGAAAGGAAACATGAGTACATATACACATAAGAATCAATGAAATAATACTTTACTCAAGAAACATAATCACTTTAACATACCTCATCAAATCATGAATAAATCATAGAAATCATAAGACATAAAGGTAACTTGAGGCATTCATAACATTCTTACATAGGGAGTAACCCTCTTTGTTATGTTTGGAATACCCACCACATTATATTCCCTAAATCTCTTCATAGAAACCTCAACGTTTCACTCCTTCATATTACCGAATGCATTGTAGAGCTATATCGGGCTCACCCGCCCTTAGTTTCTCACGGAACCACCCATCATTATAACAATGCCCATGAACCCCAACATAATCGTATCACATAAAACATTCATAAAGGAAACATAACACTTCCACCTATCAATCACAAGATATCAATACAACACATTGATATAAAAACATTATGAAAACCATTTTCAATACCAAAATAAAAGAAAAGTAAAACATGGTATTTATTTTTCTTTTAAAAAGAAGGTATGGCTTGTAGAGGAAGCCGAAACTCAAATAGTGGTCATGGCAGCAGAGAAGTCATTGTCACCGCAAACGTATGACAAAAACATTCCCTTTTGTCGCTTAGTAAACTCTCCGTATAAAAAATATTCCATTTGAATAAACGTAAAAGTCAAAGGGGTTTATACACCATATAAAGCAAAGTTGTGTATAAAACAAAATATGCCTCAATGAATGGATATTGAAACAAAGTCCCATACAAAGATGGTATCCTTGGATTAAGGATAAATCAATTACATAATTATGTGTGACAAATGAATACATGAAATATAAGTGGATATTAAGTGTAAAACAGTCAGAGGTTATTCACACATATTCATAGAATGACATATTCAAGGAGTAAAAGTTTACCCAAAATATACAAATTTGGGTTAAGAAGTTCCCTTGCAAAAATTTGACAGCCTAACGGTGTCACTACAAAATTCAGAAAATGAGTTGATGAGAAATAAAAAGGGGTATCTCATCACATAGACATAAAATTTAAATCAATAAGGATATAGAAGAACATATCCCAACATAATAGTATGTGAATTAAAAGACATAAGAAAAGAAGTCTTTTAGAAAGAGGATGGTGAAAGGTTCCCTTACCGACATGGGTATCTTTCGAGACATGCACCCCGTGAAAGAAGGACAATACAACATTGATGTAAATACTCATAAATGAAATTATATTACACAATGTGTAAAATAATGGGCATTAAATACACTACTCAAAGGAAATTGTGGCAAATGTAGCATAAATCTCACGGGAATAAAAGTGAGATAAAAAATCCCTTATGAAAACTCGGCAGCCTAACAGCGCCACTTAAAACATCCATAATGGATTGATGAGAGAGAATAGGGTCTCTAATAATATTAACATAAAAATTATAGTAAGATTAGTATAAAATAACATCCCAATAACAAGAAATACGAGCTTTAAAAGGAATGACATAAAAGAGTGTACTTAAAAAGAAAGAGACGAGTAGGATCCCTTACCTCAAGTCCAACTTGTCTTGTTCGTTTCTTTATATTCTTTAATAATAAACTTTGGTCAATTTATAATTGCTTAAGGACCTTATATAAAGATTAATATTCAGTTCATATCCCATATTTTAATGTTATAATAATTGGTTAATAGTATGAGTTCATATCAGACATTTTTGACGATGTTTGGTACATGAGTCAAAAAAGAACTTATTTGAAAAATGATTGTTCATGTAGTTATAAGTAAATAATTTCCAGAAAATTATTAATGATTAAAATATCATATATAACCACTACATATTCATTTTATACTATTCCATATCATTTGGAGATAAGAAACGAAAAGCACCGTTCCTGTAGATGGTAGGCTGTACATACGCATGAACGCTACTTTCATTTTTTCTTTGTCATATTAATGGAATTAAAAATAAATGATATATATATATATTATAATTCCAGTATAATATATATGTTATATAGGTCACATATGTTCGTTAATTTCATTCTTTATACATTCCATGTATTCCATGTATGAGTCACATCACTTGAGGGGGCGGTAGTCCACACTTCCTCATATGAAATTATCGCATTTACACAACATGAAAAGAATAAAGGTATGGTTTAAATATAAAATTCAGATGCATATAATAAACATAAATACCATATATATCTTATATAAAATACAGTGACATCATAATGGCCACCTTTAAAGGTGTTAAAAGAATATTGAACAATCATCGTTTCGTGAGGTAGAAAATCGCCAACCACAGAAACAATATGTTCTTTAACCATTAGATGAAGGTGTGTGTAATTGTAACTCGAATAATTAATATAACAAAATCCTAGTATATTGAAGATACTGTATTTGTAACAAAATAAATGAATAAAAATAGTTTAGTGGGTTGGAGAAGCAAAATAAAACAGAAGGACACAAGTGAAGACATTACCTTAAAATCGGGTAACTCCCTTTGGTTTGAGCTCAAAGGCTTCCTTGGGAAGACTTATGCCAAAAGTGATGCTTCAAGAAGTTAAAGAGGGATGTGGAGAGACAAAATGGTCAGGGTTTTTCCGAACCAAAGGCTTTGGAAGTGTGGGTAAGGAGGTAGAGGTGGGGGCCTTTTATAAGAGGAGAGGAGGGGCACTCTTGGAAAGTAAAGAAGTGTTACTTTATTTTAGAATGAGTTTCATATTTTAATGGTACCACATTGATGTGTTTCAAAGATAAGGTGATAAGGGTTAGGAATCCACCCATAAAATAGGTTTTGGACATGTTTAGGTCTTAGATTTTACAATATCTTTCTATTTTATATAAATCGTTAAATAATGAGGTCATCGCTACATCATCATGATGTCATAGATAATTTAATTTATTTAATGTCTAAAAATTATAAAAAAATACTATGTTGTAGGAAATATTTTTATCTTTCCAATTACTATTTATAGTCAAATATATGACTTGTATAACCCCATGTAAAAATCATTTTAGTAAAACATCTCATGTTTGTGTCATTTTTACTTTAACATTAAATAAAATGGTATTTATGTCATTTTCCAACCAAAGTGGTTCCATGGGGTCCCCCAGTTGACCCATAGATTGTCTTGGTCGTAAATGACATATCCAATGAGGGTAGTACATGTTTCTAGGTCATTTCATTTTATTAAAACATTATTCTTAACTTAAACTACACTAATTACCTCTAATCGCGATTAAAAACCTAATAAGTTACTATTCACCAAAAAATTATTCTAATCCCATTGAACCACATTTTACTTCTTAATGAAAACCATATATGTCGGATTTTTGAAATTCAAAACACAAAGATGGTAAAATTTCATTTAAATGGAAAATCAGTTTTTATAAGTACCACTTAGTGGTTTCACTATTCATCAAAAATTGAAGTTTTTCAGAAAATTGTCAAAAATTCACTCTAAGCTATATTTGATATTCCAATTTAAAAAATGATTTCTGTTTTACAAAATTCAAAACATATAAGTTGCATTAATTAATTTAATAATTAATTCTTGTTGTCAAAACAAATAGCGTGTTTTTATTAAACAAAATGTATCCAAAGATTGACACAAGTTTAAGCCTGATTTCAAAGTGAAATTAATTCCAACGACCACATTTGGATTAAATGGTAAAAATATATTTTAATTTCACTTTAAAACCAATTCAAAAGATAATCTAATCATATAAATAATTTATATTAAAAAGTGGTTTTGAATTAAAAGACAACATTTTTCACTATTCATTAAAAATTGAACTTTTTCGGAAAAATACCAAAAATTTACACAAAGTAAATTTTGATGTCCCCATTCTAAAGAAGAATTTTATTTTTTCAAATATAACTCATAAAATTGTAAAAAAGTTGATTTAAAAGTGGTTCTCCATTAAAAGGCAGTTAATCGACCTTTTAAAGAATATTTGAATGTTTACGCTTAAAATTGGATTCATTTTCATTTTTAATCCTCTAAAATTTATTGTAAAAAGTAAAAATACTTGACAAACATATATAATCATTTTTTTAGTTAGTTCTATTCATTCCCGCCATTACAACGGCTAGGCGTTAACTACTATTTAAAATAATATTATTTTATTATTAGAGTGCAACGTAAGATTCCCAAGAAACTCGTTGTTGCGTGTTGGGTACGCCATCGAGCATAGAGTCCCCTTTAAAGTCATATTAATATTTTATTAACAAATATGGATAAATGTGAAAATGTCATACTATTTATTTACCTATGGTGTTACATCCTTCCCCCCTTTTAGGAATTGCATCCTCGCAATTTTAAAATTGATCTTGGAAACATCCTTGAAAGTCCCACATCGGAACAAGAGTCGGTTAAACAATCACTTTAAAATAAAGGAAGATAAGTACAGAGGTCACCTGAGTTAACCCATACTAGGATTCCATGTAGGAAAACATGGACATGGAGGAGAAAACATAGGGTCATGTTCTGAGGGAGAGTGATAGAAAACATGTTTAGGAAAAAGTTAACCACAAGAAAATCACAAACTTGTGATGGGTTCAATGGTATTCGATTCCCCAGTAGGAAAAGTTAATAGACAACATTTTTGTTTTAAGTTACTATTTATTGAGGAATTTATTTATAAGTAAAAATAATCACTTATCATGTTGACTTTCAACTTTTATTAGATTCCTTAGACAAACTCATATTTCCTCCAAAAGAAGAGTATTTAGGAAGACTTGTTCACATTAAGAGTACTATAATCAACTTCTAGAGAATCACCTAATCCACAAAAGAGAACTATATACTTCCCATGAATTTAGTCTTTAACCAAAAACCAAACTATAAAAGGTTATTACAAGATCAGATAATCCAGAAAATGATAACCCTTTATAAAAATAAAATCTATTCTTAATCTCCAAAATTTTTCCAACAAAACCCAGAGTTCAACTAGGACCATTCGATAAACAATTTGTCCTTAAAATTCTTCAAAGTAAACCAAACTAATATTTAAACCCAAATATTTGAAGGATTTATTCACATAGTCTTCCAAGTTAAATCGTAACATTTATCTCCATACAACGTCAGTTGCTCTTAATGTCTCGTATTGAAATGTAATTAACCTAATCACATATCCTCCATGATAGGTTAATAAATTTCCATAGATAACCCAAAATCAACTTAATCTTAATTCATAAAATCATCTAACTAAAAAGAATCAGTCAAACTAACCAGGGACTTCACATAGTCTAGTGGTAGGTGATAAATACAAGTCGCACTTGGGTTGTGGGTTCGATTCCCGTAGCTTTGTCCAATGCGATGAGTTGTCACACGGTCTGCGTGTTGTCCTTTTTCCAAAACTATATAATTCTTAAAGAAATCCCCAAAACGAGATAAAATCATCCAAAATAATCATAACATATTTTAAACTCAAGTTTATCTCATGCCTTTCATTTTCCATCCTAACATATAATAACCCATAATTACCTCAAAAGTAAGCATCATATAAACTCTAATGGTTACCTTTATACTTATTACCTGAACTTCCACATCGATTGGTCATCTCGTACATGATTCATTACAGAACAAACCAAGGTTCAAGTGGTTGATCATGACTCCTTGATAGTTGGTTTAGAACAACCACGAGTTTTCTCATTGAATCCCCCATTTTATCTAGTATCCTAATCAGAGAACCACCACAGTTTCCTGCAAACCTATTGTCTCTTTAGTACCTACTAGATCCATCCATTCACTAAAAACAAAAATGTCAGTGTGAGTATATCAACAAAACCATCATGTACTAATGAGGAAGGTAAACACTAAGATATACTTACTCATTCACTTTATCTAAAACTAGGACTCTTTCTGAAATCCTATCCATTATGGTACTGTCACTTATGCTTAGAGAATACCCTAACCACTAAAGTTATCTAAACCGACCTCTGATACCGACTATAAGGCCCCAGCCTTAAACCTTACTTAATCTTGAGTTAATACAAGATTACACATTGAGGATCCTTTATGGTTTAGAGTTTTAGAGAATTAGATCATAAACATTCATTACATTCCACATTTAAACAAAGTGGTTATATAAAAGATAGTATTCATTTTTTTCCATCAATGGAAACATATTTAAAATAAAACATGGATTCTTTCTTGACACTTCCTTGACACTATCATTATATCATGTACCTTTCCCTTGACCTGTGAAAAACATTTCAAAAACTTGGGATGAGCATAAAATGCTCAGTAAGGGATATAAAAATATATGGAAAGGAAACATGAGTAAATGTACACATAAGAATCAATGAAATCATACTTTACTCATGAAACATAAGCACTTTAACATACCTCATCAAATCATGAATAAATCATAGAAATCATAAGACATAAAGGTAACTTGAGGCATTCATAACATTCTTACGTAGGGAGTAACCCTCTTAGTTACGTTTGGAATACCCACCACGGTATATTCCCTAAATATCTTCGGAGAAACCATAACGTTTCACTCCTTCGCGTTACCCAATGCATTATAGAGCTATATTGGGCTCACCCGCCCTTAGTTTATCACGGAACCACCCATCTTCATAACAATTCCCAAGAACCACAACATAATCGTTTCACATAAAACATGCATAAAGGAACCATAACATTTCCACCTTTCAATCACAAGATATCAATACAATACATTGATATAAAAAAATTATGAAAACCATTTTCAGTACCAAAATAAAAGAAAAGTAAAACATGATATTTATTTTTCTTTTAAAAAGAAGGTATGGCTTGTAGAGGAAGCCGAAACTCAAATAGTGGTCACGGCGGCGGAGAAGTCGTTGTCGCCGCATACGTATGACAAAAACATTCCCTTTTGTCGTTTAGTAAACGCTTCGTATAAAAAATATTCCTTTTGAATAAATGTAAAAGTCAAAGGAGTTTATACACCGTATAAAATAATGTTGTGTATTAAACAAAATATGCCCCAATGAATGGTGATTGAGACGAAGTCCCAAACAAAGACGATATCCTTGGATTAAGGATAAATCAATTACATAATTATGTGTGACAAATGAATACACAAAATATAAGTGGATATTAAGTGTAAAACAATTAGAGGTTATTCACACGTATTCATAGAACAACATGTTCAAGGAGTACAAGTTTATACCAAAGATACAAATTTGGGTTAAGAAGTTCCGTTGCAAAAATTTGACAGCCTAACGGTGTCACTACAAAATTCAGAAAATAATTTGATGAGAGATAAAAAGGGGTATCTCATCACATGGAAATAAAATTTAAACTAATAAGGATATATAAGAACATATCCCAACATAATAGTATGTGAATTAAAAGACATAAGAAAAGAAGTCTTTTAAAAAGAGGAGGGTGAAAGGTTCCCTTACAGACATGGGTATCTTTCGAGACATGCACCCTGTGAAAGAAGGATAATATAAAATTGATGTAAATACTCATAAATTATAGAATATTACACAATGAGTAAAATAATTGGCATTACATACACCACTCAAAAGAAAATTGTGGAAAATTTAGCATAAATCTCACGGGAATAAAAGTGAGATGAAAAATCCCTTACGAAAACTCGGCAGCCTAGTGCCACTTAAAACTTCCAAAATGGATTGATAAGAGAGAATAGGGTCTCTCATCATATTAACATAAAAATTATAGTAAGATTAATATGAAATAACATCCCAATAACAAGAAAGATGATCTTTAAAAGGAATGACATAAAAGAGTGTACTTAAAAAGAAAGAGAGGAGTAGGATCCCTTACCTCAAGTCCAACTTGTCTTGTTCATTTATTTATATTACTGAATAATAAACATTGTTCAATTTATAATTTCTTAATTAACTCCTATAAAGATTATTATTCAGTTCATATCACATATTTTAATTTTATAATAATTGGTTAATAGTTTGAGTTTATATCAGACGTTTTTGTCGATGTTTGGTACATAAGTCAAAAATGGACTTATTTGAAAAATGATTGTCCATGTAGTTATAAGTAAATAATTTCCAGAATAGTATTAATGATTAAAATATCATATATATCCAGTAAATATTCATTTTATACTATTCCATATCATTTGGAGATAATAAACGAAAAGCACCGTTCATGGAGACGGTAGGCCGTACGTACGCATGAACGCTACTTTCATTTTTTCTTTGTCATATTAATGTAATTAAAAATAAATGATATATATATATATATTATAATTCCAGTATAATATATATTTTATATAAGTCACATATGTTAATTAATTTCATTTTTTATACATTCCATGTATTGCATGTACGAGTCACATCACTTGAGGGGGTGGTAGTCCACACTTCCTCATATGAAATTATCGCATTTACACAACATTAAAAGAATAAAGGTATGGTTTAAATATAAAATAAAGAAGCATATACTAAACATAAATACCATATATATCATATATAAAATACAGTGACATTATAATGGCCACCTTTAAATGTGTTAAAATAATATTGAACAATTATCGTTTCGTGAGGTGGAAAATTGCCAACCACAGAAACAATATGTTCTTTAACCATTAGACGAAGGTGTGTGTAAGTGTATCTCGAATCCTTATTATAACAAAATACTAGTATATCGAAGATACTGGATTTGTTACAAATTAAATGAACAAAAAGATTTTAGGGGGTTGGAGAAGAAAAATAAAAGAAAAGGACACAAATGAAGACATTACCTTAAAATCGGGTAACTCCCATTGGTTTGAGCTCAAAGCCTTCTTTGAGAAGACTTCTGCCCAATGTGAGGCTTCAAGGAGTTATAGAGGGATGTGGAGAGACAAAATGGGCAGGGTTTGGCCGAGCCAAAGGCTTTTTAAGTGTGGGTAAGAAGGTCGAGGTGGGGGCCTTTTATAAGAGGAGAGGAGGGGAACTCTTGGAAAGTAAAGAAATTTTACTTTATTTTAGAATGAGTTTTGGATTTTAATGGTCCCACATTGATGTGTTTCAAGTATAAGGTGATAAGGGTTCGAAATCCACCCATCCAATAGGTTTTGGACATGTGTAGGTGTTAGATTTTACATTATATTTCCATTTTATTTAAATCATTAAATAATGAGGTCATCGTTGCATCATCATGATGTCATAAATAATATAATTTATATAATGTCTAAAAATTACAAAAAAAATACTATGATGTCGGAAATCTTTTTATATTTCCAATGACTATTTATTGTCATGAATCTGACTTGTATAACCCCATGTAAAATTTTTTTTAGTAAAACATCTCTTGTTTGTGTCATTTTTACTTTAAAATTAAATAAAAAGGTATTTATGTCATTTTCCAAAAAAAGTGGCTCCATGGGGTCCCCAAGTTCACCCATGGATTATCTTGGTCGTCCATGACACATAAAATTAGGGTATGACATGTGTCTAGGTCATTTCATTTTATTAAAACATTATTCTTACCTTAAACTACACTAATTACCTCTTATCGCGATTAAAAACCTAATAAGTTACTATTCACCAAAAAATTATTCTAATCCCATTGAACCACATTTTAATTCTTAATGACAACAATTTATGTTGGATTTTTGAAATTCAAAACACAAAGATGGTAAAATTTCATTTAAACGGAAAATCAGTTTTTATAAATACCACTTTGTGGTTTCACTATTCATCAAAAATTGAAGTTTTTCAGAAAATTACCAAAAATTCACCCAAAGCTATATTTGATTTTCCGAATTCAAAAATGATATCTATTTTACAAAATTCAAAACATATATGTTGCATTAATTAATTTAATTATTAATTCCCGCTGTCAAAACAAATTGCGTGTTTTTATGAAACAAATTGTATTAAAAGATTGACACTAGTTTAAGTCTAATTTCAATGTGAAATTAATTGCAACAACCATTATTGGATTAAATGGTAAAAATATATTATAACTTCACTTTAAAACCAATTCAAAAGATAATCTAATAATATAAATAAATTATATTAAAAAGTGGTTTTGAATTAAAATACAACATTTTTCACTATTCATTAAAAATTGAACTTTTTCGGAAAAATACAAAAAATTTACACAAAGTAAATTTTGATGTCCTGATTCTAAAGAAGAAATTTATTTTGTCAAATATAACACATAAAATTCTCAAAAAGTGGATTTAAAAGAGGTTCTCCATCAAAAAGCGGTTAATCAACCTTTTAAAGAATATTAGAATGTTTACGCTTAAAATTGGATTCATTCGCATTTTTAATCTGCTAACATTTATTGTAAAAAGTAAAAATATTTGACAAACATATATAATCAATTTGTAGTTAGTTCTGTTCATTCCCGCTGTTACAATAGCTAGGCGGTAACTACTATTTAAAATAATATTATTTTATTATTAGAGTGCAACGTAAGATTCCCAAGAAACTCGTTGTTGCGTGTTGGGTACGCCATCGAGCATAGAGTCCCCTTTAAAGTCATATTAATATTTTATTCACAAATATCGATAAATTTGAAAATGTCATACTCTTTATTTACCTGGGGTGTCACATCCTTCCCCCCTTTTTGGAATTGTGTCCTCGCAATTTTTAAATTGAGCTTCGAAACATCCTTGAAAGTCCCACATCGGAACAAGAGTCGGTAAAAAATCACTTTAAAATAAAGGAAGATAAGTACAGAGGTCACCCGAGTTAACCCATACTAGGATTCCATGTAGGAAAACATGGACATGGAGGAGAAAACATAGGGTCATGTTCTGATGTAGAGTGATAGAAAACATGTTAAGGAGAAAGTTAACCACAAGAAAATCACAAACTTGTGATGGGTTAAACGGTATTCGATTCCCCATTAGGAAAAGTTAATAGACAAAATTTTTGTTTTATGTTACTATTTATTGAGGAATTTATTCATAAGGAAACATAATCACTTATCATGTTGACTTTCAACTTTTATTAGATTCCTTACACAAACTCATATTTCCTCCAGAAGACGAGTATTTAGGAAGACTTGTTCACATTAAGAGTACTATAATCAACTTATAGAGAATCACCTAATCCAAAAAAGAGAACTATATACTTACCATGTCTTTAGACCTTAACCCAAACCAAAAAAAAAGGTTAGTACAAGATCAGATAATCCAGAAAAGGATAACACTTTATAAAAAGAAATTCTATTCTTAATCTCCAAAATTTGTCCAACAAAACCCGGAGTTCAACGAGGACCATTCGATAAACAATTTGTCCATAAAATTCTTCAAAGTAAACCAAACTAAGACTGAAACACAAATATTTGAAGGATTTAGTCACATAGTCTTCCAAGTTAAATCGTAACATTTATCTTTAAACAACGTCAGTTGCTCTTAATGTCTCGTATTGAAAAGTAATTAACCTAATCACATATCCTCCATGATAGGTTAATAAATTTCTAGAGTTAAACCAAAATCAACTTACTCTTAATTCATAAAATCATCTAACTAAAAAGAATCAGTCAAACTAACCAGGGACTTCACGTAGTCCAGTGGTAGGCGATAAATACTAGTCTCACTTTGGTTGTGGGTTTGATTCTCGTAGCTTTGTCCAACACGACGGGTTGTCACACGGTCTACGTGTTGTCCTTTTTCCAAAACTTTATAACTCTTAAAGCATTCCCCAAAACGAGATAAAATCATCAAAAATAATCATAACATATTTTAAACTCAAGTTTACCTCATGCATTTCATTTTCCATCCTAACATATAATAACCCATAATTACCTCAAAAGTAAGGATCATATAAACTCTAATGGTTACCTTTATACTTCTTACCCGAACTTCCACATCGATTGGTCATCTCGTACATGATTCATTACAGAACATACCAAGGTTCAAGTGGTTTATCATGACTCCTTGATAGTTGGTTTAGAATAACCATGAGTTTCCTCATTGAATCCCCCATTTTATCTAGTATCCTAATCAGAGAACCACCACAGTTTCCTTCAAACCTGTTGTCTCTTTGGTGCCTGCTAGATCCATCCATTCACTAAAAACATAAATGTCAGTGTGAGTATATCAACAAAACCATCATGTACTATTGAGGAAGGTAAACACTAATATATACTTACTCATTCACTTTATCTAAAACTAGGACTCTTTCTGAAATCATATCCATTATGGTACTGTCACTTATGCTTAGAGAATACCCTAACCGATAAAGTTATCTAAACCGACCTCGGATACCTACTATAAGGCCCCAGCCTTAAACCTTACTTAATCTCGAGTTAATACAAGATTACACATTGAGGATCTTTTCAGGATTAGAGTTTTATAGATTAGATCATAAACTTCCATTACATTCCACATTTAAACAAAGCGGTTACATAAAAGACAGTATTCATTTTTTTCCATCAATGGAAACATATTTAAAATAAAACATGGATTATTTATTGACACTTACTTGACACTATCATCATATCATGTACCTTTCCCTTGACCTGTGAAAAACATTTCAAAAACTTGGGATGAGCATAAAATGCTCAGTAAGGGATATAAAAATATATGGAAAGGAAACATGAGTACATGTACACATAAGAATCAATGAAATCATACTTAACTCATGAAACATAATAACATTAACATAACTCATCAAATCATGAATAAATCATAGAAATCATAAGACATAAAGGTAACTTGAGGCATTCATAACATTCTTACGTAGGAAGTAACCCTCTTGGTTACGTTTGGAATACCCACCACAGTATATTCCCTAAATCTCTTCGGAGAGACCTTAACGTTTCATTCCTTCGTGATACCCAATGCATTGGAGAGCTATATCAGGCTTAAATGCATTTAGTTTATCATGGAACCACCCGTCATCATAACAATGCCCAAGAACCACAACATAGTCATATCACATAAAACATGCATAAAGGAAACATAACATTTCCACCTTTCAATAACAAGATATCAATACAACACATTGATATAAAAACATTATGAAACCCATTTTCAATACCAAAATAAAATAAAAGTAAAACATGGTATTTATTTTTCTTTTAAAAATACGGTATGGCTTGTAGAGGAAGCCTAAACTCAAATAGTGGTCACGGCGGCGGAGAAGTCGTTGTCGCCGCATACGTATGACAAAAACATTCCCTTTTGTCGTTTAGTAAACGCTTCATATAAAAAAGATTCCTTTTGAATAAACGTAAAAGTAAAAGGGGTTTATACACCGTATAAAAGAAAGTTGTGTATAAAACAAAATATGCCTCAATGAATGAAGATTGAGACGAAGTCCCATACAACGATGGTATCCTTGGATTAAGGATAAATCAATTACATAATTATGTGTGACAAATGAATACACGAGATATAAGTGGATATTAAGTGTCAAACAATCAGAGGTTATTCACAAATATTCATAGAACGAAATATTCATGGAGTACAAGTTTATCCCGAAGATACAAATTTGGGTTAAGAAGTTCCCTTGCAAAAATTTGACAGTCTAACGGTGTAACTACAAAATTCAGAAAATGAGTTGATGAGAGATAAAAAGGGGTATCTCATCACATGGAAATAAAATTTAAACCAATAAGGATATAGAATAACATATCCCAACATAATAGTATGTGAATTAAAAGACATAACAAAAAGAAATCTTTTAAAAAGAGGAGGGTGAAAGGTTCCCTTACCGACATGGGTATCTTTCGAGACATGCACCACGTGAAAGAAGGACAATAAAACATTGATGTAAATACTCATAAATGAAATTATATTACACAATGATTAAAATAATGGGCATTAAATACACCACTCAAAGGAAATTGTGGCAAATGTAGCATAAATCTCACGGGGATAAAAGTGAGATGAAAAATCCCTTACGAAAACTCGGCAGCCTAACGACGCCACTTAAAACTTCCAAAATGGATTGATGAGAGGGAATAGGGTCTCTCATCATATTAACATAAAAATTACAGTAAGATTAATATAAAATAACATCCCAATAACAAGAAATATGAGCTTTAAAAAGAATGACATAAAAGACTGTACTTAAAAAGAAAGAGAGGAGTAGGATCCCTTACGTCAAGTCCAACTTGTCTTGTTCGTTTCTTTATATTCCTGAATAATAAACTTTGGTAAATTTAAAATTGCTTAAGGAACTCCTATAAAGATTATTATTCAGTTAATATCACATATTTTAATTGTATAATAATTTTTTAATAGTATGAGTTCATATCAGACGTTTTTGTCGATGTTTGGTACATGAGTCAAAAATGAACTTATTTGAAAAATGATTGTCCATGTAGTTATAAGTAAATAATTTCCAGAATATTATTAATGATTAAAATATCATATATATCCAGTACATATCCATTTTATTCCATTCCATATCATTTGGAGATAAAAAACGAAAATCACCGTTCATGGAGACGGTAGGCCGTACGTACGCATGAACGCTACTTTCATTTTTTCTTTGTCATATTAATGGAATTAAAAATAAATGATATATATATATATATATATTATAAGTCCAGTATAATATATATGTTATATAGGTCACATATAATCATTAATTTCATTCTTTATGCAATCCATGTATTGCATGTACGAGTCACATCACTTGAGGGGGCGGTAGTCCACACTTCCTCATATGAAATTATCGCATTTACACAACATGAAAAGAATAAAGGTATGGTTTAAATATAAAATACAGAAGCATATAATAAACATAAATACCATATATATCATATATAAAATACAGTGACATCATAATGGCCACCTTTAAAGGTGTTAAAAGAATATTGAGCAATCATCCTTTCGTGAGGCAGAAAATGGCAAACCATAGAAACCATATGTTCTTTAACCATTAGACGAAGGTGTGTGTAAGTGTAGCTTGAATCCCTCTCATAAAAAAATACTAGTATATTGAAGATACTGGAGTTGTTACAAAATAAATGAATAAAAAGAGTTTAGGGGGTTGGAGAAGCAAAATAAAACAAAAGGACACAAGTGAAGACATTACCTTAAAATCGGGTTACTCCCTTTGGTTTGAGCTCAAAGGCTTTCTTGGGAAGACTTCTGCCCAAAGTGAGGCTTAAAGGAGTTATAGAGGGATGTGGAGAGACAAAATGGGCAGGGTTTGGCTGAGCCAAATTCTTTGGAAGTGTGGGTAAGGAGGTAGAGGTGGGGGCCTTTTACAAGAGGAGAGGGGGCACTCTTGGAAAGTAAAGAAATGTTACTTTATTTTAGAATGAGTTTCAGATTTTAATGGTCCCACATTATTGTGTTTTGAATATAAGTTGATAAGGTTTCTAAATACACCCATCCAATAGGTTTTGGACATGTGTAGGTCCTAGATTTAACATTATCATTCCATTTTATTTAAATCGTTAAATAATGAGGTCATCGCTGCATCATCATGATGTCATAAATAATTTAATTTATATAATGTATAAAAATTATAAAAAAATACTATGATGTCGGAAATCTTTTTAGCTTTCCAATTACTATTTATTGTAAAAAATATGACTTGTATAACCCCATGTAAAAAATTGTTTTAGTAAAACATCTCATGTTTGTGTCATTTTTACATTAACATTATATAAAAAAGTATTTATGTCATTTTCCTACCAATGTGGCTCCATGGGGTCCCCAAGTTTACCCATGGATTGTATTAGTCGGGCATGACACATCCAATGAGGGTAGGACATGTGTCTAGGTCATTTTATTTTATTAAAACATTATTCTTACCTTAAACTACACTAATTACCTCTTATTGCGATTAAAAAACTTAATAAGTTACTATTCACCAAAAAATTATTCTAATCCCATTGAACCCCATTTTACTTCTTAATGACAACCATGTATGTCAGATTTTTTAAATTAAAAACACAAAGATGGTAAGATTTCATTTAAATGGAAAATCAGTTTTTATAAGTACCACTTAGTGGTTTCACTATTCATCAAAAATTGAAGTTTTTCAAAAAATTACCAAAAATTCTCCCTAAGCTATATTTGATATTCCGAATTCAAAAATGATTTCTATTTTACAAAATTCAAAACAAATAAGTTTAATTAATTAATTTAATAATTAATTCCCACTGTCAACACAAATAGCGTGTTTTTATGAAACAAAATGTAACAAAAGATCGACACAAGTTTATGTCTGATTTCAAAGTGAAATTAATTCCAACGACCACTATTAGATTAAATGGTAAAGATATATTCTAATTTCACTTTAAAACCAATTAAAAATATAATCTAATCATATAAATAAATTATATTAAAAAGAGGTTTTGAATTAAAATACAACATTTTTCACTATTCATTAAAAATTGAACTTTTTCAAAAAAATACCAAAAATTTGCACAAAGTAAATTTTGATGTCCCGATTCTAAAGAAGAACACTCATAACTATCTATACCCTTCCAAATACATCCTCTCAAGGCCATCTCACATAGTGGAACATACAATGTTACAAAGGC
>CAUJRU010004471.1:0-16770 GCA_963277665.1 Viscum album | reverse complement strand
CTTATAGAATTGAAACCATGCGCAGGGGCAATGAGTTCCATTTTTCAAGAGAGGGGTTGACACACCATGTGAATATGGTTAATAATTAGTATATAAATAATATAATATCATATTAAAACAATAAATATAGACCTATTTAAAATTCACATGTGAATAAATGGGGAGTGAATATGACCATTACAGTGAGAAATCATATTCCACCATTTAACCATAATTTTTTTATTAAAAAAATTAAATTTTAAAGAAACATATATTGTAAAAATAATATATATTTTTTAAATCAAGCCCGCGGGCAAGCCCGCACCCGCACGGGCTCAACCCGCATTAACCCGCACCCGCGTAGGCTCAACCCACATTGGCCCGCACTCTAAATGGTCAAAATTTTTAGGCCCACCCCACCCCCACATCCTCCCCATACTCGCAAAGCCCGTGGGCCGCGAGCCCGCTTTGCATCGCTAGGGTGGGGTTTTTTTGGGGGGGGGGGTAAGGGGTTGTCTAAGGGGGCGGGGGTGTCCAAGGGGGGTGTCCATGGGGGTGTGGGGGTTGTCCGAGGGGGTGGGGGATGTCATGGGGGGGTGGGGGTGTCTAGGGAGTGGGGTGGGTCTAGGGGGTGGGGGGTGTCTAGTGGGTGGGGGTGTCTAGGGGTTGGGGGGGATATCCATGGGGGGTGGGGGAATTCCAAGGGGGTGGGGGTATCTGGGGGTGTCCAGGGGGTGGTGGTGGTGGTCTATCTATGTGGGTGGGTGTGGGGGGGGCGTCCTAGGGGTGTGGGGGATGTCTAAGGTGGTGGGGTGTCCAAGGGGGTGGGGGTGGTTTGGGGGGGGGGGGGTGTGGGTGGGGGTGTCTAGGGGGTGGGGGGGTGTCCAGGGGGGGTGGGGGGGAGGGCTGTCCAAGGGGGTGGGGGTGTACAGGGGTTGGGGTGGTGTCCTGGGGGGTGGTAGGGGTGTTAAGGGGGAGGGGTGGTGTTTGGGGGGGTGGGGGTTGTCCATGGGGGGTGAGGGGTGTCCAGGGGGTGGGGGTGTCCATGGGAGGTGTGGGTGTCCAGGGGGTGGGGGGGGGTGTGTAGGGGGGTGGGTGGTGTCTGGGGGGGGGGGGTTTCTAGGGTGGTGGGGGGGTAAACTAGGGGTGGGGGGGGGGGTGGGGGGGATGTCCAGGGGGTGTCCCGAGGGGTGGGGGGGGGGGTGTCTAGGGGGTTGGGGTGTCCAGGGGGTGGGGGGTGTCTAGGGGGTGGGGGGGGACTGTCCAAGGGGGTGGGGGGTTTTTGGGGGGATGTTGGGGGGGGGGGGGGTGGGGGGTTGTCCAAGGGGGGTGGGGTGTCCAGGGGGTGGGGGGTGCTATCCTATTGGGTGGGGGTGTCTAGGGGTTGGGGGGTGGCTGTCCAGGGGGTGTCCATGAGGGTGGGGGGTGTCCAAGGGGGTGGGGGAGTCCAGGGGAGGGGTCAATAAGTCACACATATATTCAGTCACAGAAAATCATCAAGTCAAGTTTTATTATTTATAGATAAAGATATAAAGATACTGTGAACTATCTAATCATACATATATTTAGGCACAACAAATCATCAAACATTAAATGTCAGTAATATCAGTAAAAAATGTAATGGATAAATCTATCTCTCATCATAATCCCTACAATCATCACCATCATTATCCTCATCCCCATCCTCATCGTCATCCCCATCATATTCCCTGCCCTCCTCAATGATTTCCTCTTCACCCTCATAATCCACCTTGGCCTCCTCTTCACCCTCCTCCTCCACCTCAAAATCCTACCCACCCTCCTCCTCCGCCTCAACCTCCTCCTCGCCCTCCTCCTCTCCATCATCATTTCCAGGAACGACATCATCTAGACCACCACTAGAACAACCACCTAGTGTACCATATATAGAATTCATCAACAACATATATTCATCACAAGCTGTGCTGGACTCTAGTGGAAGTGTTAAACGTAAAAACTTTTATCAATTTCATAAATGCAGTGTTTTCCCTTGAAGACTATTCTGTTGTCTGTGGGCCCTTTTTTCAGCCTTTTCTACCTACACCTTAACTTGTTGGAACTCAGTGGAACTACAACTCATACTTGTGAGGGCCAATACCTCTTCAGAACTACACTCTTCCTAGGACAACAACGTACTCTGCCAGGGGTGCCCATTTCCCAACACCTAATGTAAGTGATCATTTGGCCCAAAATTGTCAGGTTCTTGGGCATCAAGGGCCTCTAAAAAATCCTATTAAAAATATAAATATATTATTAAGTTACAAAATATATATTAAAATTTGAAATCAAAAAAGTAAAACTTACAATCTGATGCTGAGTCGGTTCATTAACCGCACTTCCATCGTTCTTCCTTCTACTCGATCAAAATAATTTTTTTCAAGGCACAAGTCCTTCAATATTTAATGTTTGCCTCTATACTGACATTGAATGTATGAAGCCATAATTAAAAATAGGTTACTAATAATTAATTTCATAACTAAAATTATATGAAAACTTTAGAAATCGAATAAATTATGGAGGAAAAAATTGAAAGTGCAAGTCGTAAAGAAAAATTATAAACAACTGTCATACCTGCTTCCTCTCATGATTCAACATCATAGTACATTCCAATGCGTGGAGGTATTTTTTTTTAGAATCAATGTTTTTTTAATTTCTTCTAGATTATTGTTAAATAAAATTCAATAATACGAAAGATAGTATTAATGAAAAACATGAAAATTTTCTTTTAACTACCTCAAATGTGATTAATACCTTAAACTGGATAGTCATTCAATGAATAATAATCTTCTGATACTATTCTATCAGACAATCATCCATGACAGGTACTTCCTATAACTCTATTCCAACTCTAGCATGCTAGAAAATATACAACTCGTGCTTATAGGCTCTCCAAAGCTCACCTAAATCGTTTAGACGTGCTAGCCATGCACCCTCACCATCAGGGAAATTAAATTGAAGTTGACACCAAAATATTAGTTCATATAAATAATAAAATAATATATTTCATTAAATACAATATATTTTTACCCAGATCTCTTCCCAAGCATTATACTTGACTTCATTTGGAAACTGTCTCCATGAGAGCGGGTTGATAAGAATGATGTCAGAGTATTTGGAAAGCATCTCCAAAAAACTCCGACATTGCTGACCTATTTTTTCAATCATTTAATTGTCTTTATTGTAGTTGACCATCAACTGCGTGCAGAATTTCCACACTGCAACGCATGCATGTATGCCCCCGTCCTCACCTCTTATCAGTAGATGTATCTATTATGAAATAAAAACAAATATTTTATCAATACATGTTATGATGAAAATAAATAATGGTATAAATTTTTTTTAGGGTCCTATAAATATATTTGCGGCTGTCTGATCAATGGGTGCCGCTGGATCCACAGAAACTAAAGGAACACCCTGTATAGGTGGAGTGGGTCCCGGTGTATGCTCTGTAGGGGCTGATTGGGGAGGATAAGGAGTCAAATAAGATGGAATATAGAAGCTCATATAGAAAGAATAAGTAAAGGAAGATGACATAGATGGATGGACGAATGCTGGATGGGGAGAGGGAATCATCATCAGATATAGTAAAGACGAGGTGAGGATACTCATATGTAAAGGGTAGTGAAAACATGGGTGGCAATAATATCTTAAGTTTCCCTAAAAAGACATAGGGATCAGAATGTGTGATAGATGGTATGTTAGTAGGAGGGGCATAGTCTAATCGGGTACGCCAACCAGATTGCCTAGCTCTCGTAAAACCCCCTTGTACCACAGACCTGAGTACTGGGACCAATACTAGGCTTTTCATCAAATAATTTTCGGCTAAGGGGGTGGATCCTGCAAAAAATTTTTAAAACAAAATTAATCACATGACATTATATATTATTTAAATATATGTATTTGAAATAAAATACTCACTACGGGCACTAGTGGTGGAACACCCATCTCATCCATGCGATGATTATTTTCCATCATCTTTTTCCATCACCTCTCTTCAATTGGTTTCATTTCCTACATTTGAAAACAAATATGGAAGTAATTAGAAAATTATAACTAATGTGTAACCCAAAAAACAAAATATATGAGAGGGAATAGGGATATTCATGGATAATTTAACTATTCATTGTTTTAGGTGAGATTGAATGGATATATAATGAATTCAACAAATCATACAACATGTAATAAATGAATTTAATTTTGAGTAGGATGGTTATTTAATAATTGTCACCAATCTATTAAAATACTGGAACATTGATTCTAAGGCTTTATTTCACTCAACAACCAAGAGAGAG
Organism: Viscum album; assembly: GCA_963277665.1. Lineage (NCBI taxonomy): Eukaryota > Viridiplantae > Streptophyta > Magnoliopsida > Santalales > Viscaceae > Viscum > Viscum album. Next base: position 12,481 of record CAUJRU010004471.1, on the reverse strand, counting down.
AGCATACTGAATTATGCCCTCTAGAAAATTCATCAAGGTATATATTACGAATGATTAAACCCTTAAGATAGTTGGAAATGATGATATAAAATTTTTAACAAGGATAATATATCTAACATATCCATAAGGGGTAAAACACTTGTTGAAATTAAGGAAAAATTTAATTTCTTTAGCCTAGGTAGATGATGCAAGTTTCTATACATGTTTTATAGAATAAGACAAACCATCATGTTCATTATCTAGTGAAATGTTAAAGGGAGGTCTTAGAGTTATACTAATTTTATACATGGTAAATAAAGCATTGAAATGTTTACCATGTTAGAAATGTTGGTTTTGTAGGTTTGAATATAGTTCAATTCCAAATTAAAAAATGCAATTCAAATAAAATTGCAACCAATAAGCAATGAAAATTCCCATAATAGTACAGTTGGATACAACATATTTGTAATCAATATTAAATCAATTTGAATAGTACAAACCTTAAAAACCCAAGTTGAGATAAAACAAAATAATCAAGAACATGGATGGATGATTCTATATATTTCCCACCACAACTTCAGGTTCACAGTCAACTATGAAAATTGAACTATTGGAGTAATAGAAAGTAATAAATGGATCATTTACAATGTAAGTAGTTATGGTTTCAATTCCATCATCACCATAATAAAAAATATCTCTTGGTATTTCATAAATAATGACAGAAAATTCAGGTCGAAGATGGTCTTTGACATAAAAAACTTATTTCTCCATTGATGCCAATACATATGGTTCATCAATAGCAAGAGTGTGAGTCATATCAATTAATTGAATTCCACAATCATTAATAAATTTTCCCTACCTCATCATCAAATAAAACCACTATCATTCCATCATCATGACTTGTACATGAGAGTAATAATCAATTGTTATTATTTTTTCAACGAATACATAATAACCTACATTTTCAAATCATGGTCTATTATCTAATGCACTGGCATAAATGTCTATTGTGGCAGTAACCATAACACCATATTTTTGTGTTCTCATGTTCTTTTCTCATTCAGTGATAATAAATCTATACCCATTGATAACAATTAATTTTACCAGTCACAAACCACGGTCTTAGGACAAAAATCCAAAAGCTCTTATTTCCTCAGAGATAGAGTCGGCAAGAAAACTCAATATCTAAAATATAAATGAATATTAAACTTAATTAAATATTGATTTGATTATTTTAAACATTAATATTCTCATGTTCAATTTTAACCAAGAAGAAAACTCTTTGCTATGCTAAGCCTCCCTCCTTATCAAAGATAAAGAATGATGCTTTCTATTTATCATCGATTTATGTTCCCTATAGATAAAAATAGGATATTTTTAACAAAATAATAAGTAAGATATACATATTCAATTTACTTACATGATGTAGTCATCGATCAAATCACAGTTGAACAAAACTGTGCGATGTGCCATCTCCCGCTCCTCAAGGATTAGTGTTGCCAATGTATATGATCTAGGAATTACTCCTATTTGAGGAAGTGATAGAAATCTGGGTTCAATTTTATCATAATGTTCTTCTTCATTTATCATTGGTTTTTTTATTCTTGTAGTAAGACCAGACAAATATATAGAGTAGAAATCCATACATTCTTGAACCAAGTAACCGTTCACGATAGAACCTTCAGGATGATTCCTGTTTCAGACATAATACTTTAATGTGTACATATTTATTTCAGTTGTATACATCTAATGAAAATAAATAGGTCCTCCAAGAAGTATTTCAGTTGGAATATGGATAGTCATATGAAGTATGCATGTTAAAAATGATGGAGGAAATATTTTCTCTAACTCACACAAAATTAATGGGGCATCTGCCAACATCTATTTCAAGAAAGAATTGGACTACTTATTATAACAAAGATCTCTAAAAAAATGACAGAACTGAATAAAAACCACCCTTACATTATTGGACAAAATATGAAGGATTGCTATTGGAATCAACTCATGTAGAAGGATGTTATAATCACGAGTCTTCAAACATTTTAGATTCAACTCTCTTCTATTGACCCATTTAGATATGTTGCTTGAATAGCCATCAGAAAAATTAATAGTCTCTAGTACTTATAGAAATTTATTTTTTCTGTAGGTTTCATCACATAAGAAGGACATGGAACTTTACATTTATTTTTACTGATTCGAACATGATGCAATTCTGGTCTGATTCTCAAATCCACCAAGTCATGAGAAAACCATAAATCATCTTTTGCATTTCCTTTAACATTTAGAATAATCAAATGAAACATTTCACATATATTTATTTCAATGGGAATTAGTTATAAGCAATTATGTAACAAATTTGTTGACCAATAAGAAAAATCAAAGAAGATACACCTCTTCTTCCAATTGTAACAGGTTTTAGTGTAATCATTCATTCTCTTTAAATATTTCATTTGACCCTTCCCGAATGAAGAAATGAGATCTTTCAATTCATTAATAATATCAATTCCATACATACACTGAGGTGGATCATCAGTCTCCATGGTATTGTCAAATCTTCATTGATTATTTCTATATGGATGATCCATTGGAAAGAATCATCGATTTCCTATAAAATTGAAACTATATTATTGTTTTAAACTTCTAGATCTTGTATTCTTCATACAAACAAGACATGATAGTTTTTACTTCGTGCACCATCCAAACAATATCGCATAAGTAGGAAAATCATTAATCATCCACATAAGCACATCACACATCTAAAATATGTCTTTTGAACATGCATTGTATGTGCACACACCCACATCCCAAGAAGTTTCAACTCTTTTATTAAAGGTTTCATGTATACGTATATATCATTTTCGAAATCAGAAGGTATAGATATAATTATACTCAAGAACGTGAAATGTTTTTTCATAAAAATCATGAGGAAAGGTTATAAATCTGTATAAAAAACAGCCATGGGTGGTGAAAATTAAGCATCTTTCCAAACAGATTAAAACCATCACATGAAAGACCCAACATTACATTACACACATAAGCTACAAAATTGGGATATTGAGCATCAAATCTCTACCATGAAAATCCATCTACAGGGTGAACCAACTCATCATTAGTCTTCTTTCTCTTGGTATCACGCCATCACATTTTTATTGATATTTCATCAGACATAAAAAGATTCTAGAGTCTGGGGATCAATGGAAAGTTTCACATTACTTTCTATAGAACACAGGATAGTGTTCCATTAGCTTTTGGATTATAGTTGTATGTGCCACATTTTATACAATCATTTCATTCAGTAGTTTACTCCTAGAATAAACTGTAATATTTTGGGCAAGCAAGAATTTTGTTTCTTGAAAAATCCAAGTTCCTCAACTAACTTCCATTATATATAGTGGTTTGAGGGAATATCTGCATCATCCATAAGTATTTCCTTCAATAATGTAAGAATTTAATCAATGTAAGTATTAAAAATCCCATACATAGTTTTCCCAAGAAACATTCAGATTAAAAATTCTAGCCTTTTCATTTTTCTACATTGTTGATATACTGGAGTCATGGAAGCATCATTCAATTTTCTCACTCTGACAACATCATCATTTTCATTAGATGCATCATGTGTGCTCATATCAAAGTCTTATTGGGTCAGAATCCTTTCTTTTTCATGATGAAGAATAAATAGAAACCATCCATACAACAAATTCTCCGAACCAGTCCTCTCATTTGGATCATCAGTAATTTGAGAATTCATTTTCTCCCCATTGTGATACCACACATAGTAGTTTTCTAGAATAATATATTTGGTTATGTGGTAGCTGACTTCTTCACGGCTCAACCATGGTCTTCCAACACAATTGTAACACAGGCAGTGTATCTGAACTCTATCTAAAGCATTGTGAAATGAAAAATCTAAAAATCTCTCCAATATTTTTTTTGAAAATCGCTTGAGATACGATCGGTTTAATACAGCCAACATCTATCCATTTTGTAAAATAAATTTTTATAAGTCATTTCGTCAAAAGCAATTCAATAAGATTGAAGTTTAATCGAAAATATATTTAAGTAAACCAGAATTGTTCACTATATATGGAACCATAACTGACACACTACCCTATATGAGAATCAAAATATAAAATACAACAAAATACTATATTTATATCAAAATACTATAAAATTAATATAAATCCATGATATTGAATACAATAATAAATATAAAATACCACGATATTTGTGCATATTGAGAGAACATATATAATCTATGGGAGAATTTTGAGAGTCCTAAACATCTTGTGTCAAAGAGAAAAAGAGATTTGGAATCCATGAGCCTTTGAAGGAGAAGAATCCCATTATTCTCAATTAATTAATGAACTAAGTAATAATGTGATCATGTGATATTTGGAGAGTGTTTTGAGACAAAAAAAAATTTCAAGTAAGGTTTTGAATATATTTGAAGAACTATACATGAGTGTACAAGATCATGTAAACTTGTGGATGAGAATTATTCAAGAGTTGAGTAAATTTTAGATCGAATAAATTTTATATTTTAAAAGATTAAATGAGTGATATTCACAATATATATTCTGAATAAATAGGAAATATAATCTAAAAATGATGGTAAAAAGTTCCTCAGGGATTGAAACATCATGGTTATACAAATGGATCATGATCCAACAAAGATTAAATGGAACTAAGAGGAGTTTGATGTCCTAAGATGAAAGTTCCATGGGGAAAAGAAGCATGATTCCATGTACATAGAGATTTCAAATGACGAGATTGAAATTTATTTTCCAAATGGGATAATCTATCCCAATTTTAGATATCCATAAAAGAAGGAGTTTCTAGTTGATATAGTGAACTATTCATGGGTTGATACATTATTATTAAAATAATGTGAAGATATACTAATCCAGTTATGTGTGCCTAAATTTGAGTTGAAATGTGTTTTGGAATTCTTTCATTTATCACATACAAGAGGAAACCATGGACCTGATAGAACATTGTTCAAGATATAAAAAAGCGAATTATTTTCATCAAAGATGCATAATGTGTGAACATAGTTTTTTAAATAAGTTATTGATGCTAAAAATTGGAAATATTTTGAAATTTTTAGAAATTTCATAACACCAAATAGCCAAAGTCGAAGTATTAATTGTGTGGGGATGTCCACGGGGTGGGGGGGGGGAGTCTTAGGGGGTGAGGGTGTCCCAAGAGGGTTTGGGGGGGGACTGTCAGAAGGGGTTGGGGTGTCTAGGGGTGGGGGGTGTCCATGGGGTGTGTGTGTGTGGGGGGGGGGGGGTGTCCCGTGGGGGGGGGGGTGTCCATGGGGGTAGGGGTTTCTAGGGGTATGGTGGGTGCCCAGGGGGGGCTGTCCAGGGGGTGGGGTTGTCAAAGGGGGTGGGGTGTCCAGGGGGTGGGGGTGTCCAGGGTGTGGGGTGGTGTCCGGGGGGGGGGGGGGGCTGTTAATGGGGGTGGGGGGTGTCCTAGGTGGTAGGTGGGGGTGTCTAGGGGGGTGGGGGGTGTCCAGGGGGTGGGGGTGGCCATGGGGCGGGTGGTGTCTAAGGGGGGTGAGGGTGTCTAGTGGGTGGGGGCTATCCATGGGTTTGGGTGGTGTCTGGCAGGGGGGGTCCAAGGGGGTGGGGTTGTCCAAGGGGTAGGGGTGTCTGGGGGTTGGGGGGTTTCTAGGGGGGGGGGGGGGCTGTCCAGGGGTGGGTGATGTCCATTGGGTGGGGGTGTCTAGGGGTGTGAGGTGTCCAAGGGGTGCGGGTGTCCTGGGGGTGGGGGTGTCCACGGGGTGGGGGGGTGGGGTGTCCATGGGGGGGGGGCTTTCCATGGTGGGTGAGGGGTGTCTAGGGGTGGTGGGGGTGTTTAGGGGGGTGAGGGGTGTTTGGGGGGGGGGGTTCCAAGGGGGTGGAGGTGTTTTGGGGGTGGGGGCTGTCCAGGGGATGGGGGTGGGGGGGGGGTTGTTTAATGGGGAGGGGGGGGGGGGGGGGGGTTCCAGGGGGTGGGGGTGGGGGGTGGGGTGTTCATGGGAGTCAATCCCTATATAATACCTTAAAATTTACTTATACCCAATCCAAATAACATCAAAATTACAATCCAACACCCAAAAAACATCCAATTCATCCTCAATATCACTACCCTTCCCATTATTCCTTGACAAAAACTATAAATACAAAATGAAAATCCAATTTTTAAGTAAACTAAAGTCTATAGAAACTACCATATCACCCCACTAAAAATTGGAAATCTACCTACACCACTACCCCAACTGTCCCCAATCCCTTCACATAGACCATCCTTAAATCCATTACCCACCTCAAGTCAATATGACTAAACAGACCCTTTACCATCTTTGAGTGGGGATACATCTCACCAACACTTCCATTAGTTCATATAGTTCAATAACTCTACATAGAAGGAGTGGCTATAAGGACCTAAAATACATGTGAATCACACAATCATGACACATGAAGTGTAGAACAAAAAAATGAAAACAAATTAAAGTGCACTTATTGGGTATACCATTCCACATACTGCACAGACCTCTTGTTTAGGCCAAATCAAAACCGAAACAAAAAAATTGACGAAGAACATTAAAAATAAGGTAGCACTTACAGATTTGAAGTGTAGAACTAAAACAATTCTTGATTGAATATGGATCTATCATGTGGAAAGAGTTTTACACCCTAGGGTAAAGAGATAGCTTTGAGAGAGCTTCAGTTTAAGGTATCAATCACATGGATGGGGGAACTAGATATGCTTTGTATTTGGGGGAAAACTTTCCCAATGGTTTTAAAAAACTATTGGGAAATATAATCTTTACCAACGGTTTTAAAAAACCATTGGTATAAATTATAAAAAAGAAATCCTTCCCAACATTTTACTCAAACCGTTAGGAATGATTGATTCTAAAAAAATTATACCAATAATTTGATCAAACCGTTGGAAAAAGTTGATGTAAAAACAGCATACTAACAGTTTATTCAAACCATTGGCATGATAGTGTTGGGAAAGCCTCCATTTACACCATTTTTTATGGTTTTGTTTCCTTTGATGAGATAACATGAAATAACTCTAAATAAAATAATTAATTTAATTATATGCTAGTTATCTAATGAAAATACATGTTTTCTATTCAACTTCATCCATTAATTCATGCAAGATTCTTAAATATTTTTTATGGTAAATTGACGTTATTTTTATCATTGATCCGAAAACACCTTTTTATCCATATCTATGTTTTCTAAAAAAAACTAATGAATTTAGTCAATATTCTATAAATATTCGTTAAAGTAATTTTTAACCTTTTTAAATTTTTTATAAAATTAAGTAAAATGAACCATATTATCATTATCTAAATGAAGTAATATTTGAAATTTACCAAAGTGTAAAAGGAATGTTTTCTTTTAATATGAAATCCATGAATAAAATTTTGGACCCTTATTAATATTATTTTTATGTAATATTCATTTATATTATTCAAGGTCATTTTTAAATAAATTGATTTCACAAATATATTATGAATCATCTAGTTTTAAAATGGTTATTTACAATGAATTATTATTTTCCACAAGAAATATACCAATCGATTTTATTTTAAAATCATTCTCCATATATGAATAGATCATTTGATGTTTCAATTGTCTTATAGGGGATATCATCCAAATTTAACATCATTATTTTTTCTCCGTATGGTTTATTTATATATCAAAAATATGTTAATGGAACTAGTTTTCCCCCTGGGTTATTCTATGTGAAATGTTTATGAAACCCATTTCATTTCGGGTGTTATGATATAGTGAATGTATAATGAGTTTTTTGAAATCATATTTTTTATTTTCATTATGTGATGGGTAGTACCTATATCTCATATCAATGCATTAGGAAATTATTGATACCTTATTAGTTGAACAACCCTAGAATATAAAGTGAACCTAGTTATGTAAGGGAATATATTCACTATGATAGTTAATAAACCTACTATTTATTACACATTAATTCATGATTTAATACATAAGATTACACATAATAAAACACAGAAGACAGATAAGTCTAGTGTGTTTGGGAATTAGGTACACTTCATAATAAAATAAAATAGAAAAAAACATCATCTTTATTCAAATCTCCCTTAAAATTCTCATACTTAAAACTAAATGGGACAACCTAGAGACATACATTAGAATGGTGTGAGCTATAAAGCTCAGTAAAAAGAATAATCATGTAATAACTTGAATACAATAACACATGATAGAAAACATTCATATAATTGGGGAATAAATAGTATAGGAATCATAAATATGAACAATGAGACAAGATATTGCATGATAGTGATAACATGGGAAATGAAACAATAACTTAAAATAATGCATCATAAACATAGGTCAAGGCTAACTATAAAGATATCATAATGGAAAAAGTACCAAAAAGGAATTATTTTCACTCTTTTTACTAACATGAAACCTCATGAGAGTAAACATTACCCAAATAATTGGATTCTAAGGTAATTATGGGTTCATTAGTCACTATTATTTCATTCTCATGCTTAAGTGTTCTATATAGATCATAAAATATGGATTCATTCATCATCATATCTTATTACATGATTAAGGATTGTGGAATACATACATGTATGTACCGATAAAAAAAGTATATATGTTTAATGATGAAAATCCATTATAGAAAATGGGTGTGGTATTCAATACATAATTTTTTTGGAATGGAAAATCACAGGGAAATTTTGACAGCATAACATATTCCAATATAAATTCAGAAAAATGGGTTTATGAGAGGAAATAGGGTATCTCGTCATTTTGAAATGAAATGGGATGTAATAGGGACATTTATATACATATCCATAAATGAGGAATCTAAAATAGAAGGCATCAGATAATAATGAAACTTTGGTAAATAAGAGAAAGGGAGGATCCGAAACTTGAGTCTGTGTCTCCAAATATCTGAGAAGAGATTCTTGAGAGATTTGGGGGAACCTTGGAAAGATGCTGTATATGGGAGGTTAGAGTAAGGACATGCTTCAAGTATTTTTATTGAAGATAAATGGGATCTTTGGTGGGTTTATACATGGAATGAGTGGGGATTTTAGTATTAATTCTCAAACCAATGTTTTAGACTATATAAAATAAATTCAGAAAACCAAAAAAATTACAAGGGCTTTCACAATGGATATTCCAACTGGAAGTGGTATTTGTTATATTATAAGGCCATGTTACGAAGATAAAAAAATAATACACATGCTATGTTAAGGTGATTCACACTATTAAAGAAATTATTTTTAAACCTCAAAATATATTAATGGTTTTGGAGGATTCATAATGGATTTATAAAATTAATCAAATAAACATAAAATATTATTATTTTAAATATAAAACATATATTTGGTACTTGGTAATTTTTTTGTTTTTATTATATCACTTTTGGTTCATTATAATGCCATAATACACTAAGTATATTTATGTGGCATTTAAGTTTTTACTCAAAATCAAACTTTCTAAAAAAATAATGAGAAATTAACCATTGGTTAACCCCAAAATTTTTATTAGAAAATAATATGAATTTAATTTAAATATTTTTCATAATATGTGAATTTTCAGTTTTAAAAAAATTGACATTTATAAATAAATGCTGGGTTTTGACAATTATAGTTTTCGAACCATTATAAAAGTTACAATTGACTTCATTAAAATTATATGAACCATTATATTTAAAAAATATTATTTAATAACAATATTTTATTAAAATACTATTTATTTCAAAAATCCATTAATTCATCAAAATAAATTCCATAATTGGATTTGAATATTACAAGAAAATATTATTTCTGCGTTATTGTATAAAAAAATCATTTATAAAGTAACAATAATAGGATGAAAATATATTATTTATTTTATACATAATAATGTACATAATATTTTTTTAGTTTCTTGATACATATCCCTTTAATACACTCGCAAACCCCCTTATAGTAAGGTGCGTGATGACGAGACTTTCATGTGGGTTTTCAACATACATGTTTTGGGTCATGATCTCAATGAGACTGAACTTCTCCCATAAACGGGTTTTCTCAAGCTTTTGTTGTTGGTTCTAAACATGGTCTTGGTCAAAGGAAAATCCCGAAGATGCTATCTCCATTAAAATCTTTGATAAATGGTCTTCATGGGGTACGATCCTACTAGTTGAGGTCATCACATCCTTTCTCAATGTAAATTGGATATCTTAAAACCATATCTTTATACTAATCATGTGATCACTATTTAATAGTTATATTAACAATGGTAAAAAATCATAATGGTCTTTTAAATCTTATAGATTATAATAAAATCAAATAATTTCATCTTTTTTATATAACTGTTTTGCATAATAATACATTTAATTAAACCCTAAGAGAAATTTTATTTTTAACAATTTGGGTAATTAAAATCTCCCCCCTTAAAAAAATTTTCACTCAAAATTTTCATGTCACACACTAAAATGGATGAGGGTAACTATGTTTCATAACTTCTATAGGTTCCCTCATCACTTCATCAAACATGTAGTTTCTCCACAACACTTTGACAAGGTGCATTGTATTTTTTCATTGAAATTTATCTCTATGATCGAATATCTTCCCAGGTTTCTCCCCAAAAGAATGATCATTATCCAATGGTACCATGTTTCAATTGAGTACTTGTGAGTGGTATAGTATGTAAATTATCAATAGGGAAAATGGAATACATCATGTACTTAAGATATGTCTAGTGGGAGTGAAGGTCGGTAGGCCACCCCTTCGATGTGATCAAAGATCAAAAAGGGGTCGATGTATCTTGGTCTAATATTTCTCTTACCAAATACCACCGCATTCTTCCATATAGATATGTGGTGGAACACCATTTCTCCAACAGAAAAATCTAGGACTCATCAATGACTTTAAACATATATATTCTATCCACTCTATAATGGTTGTATCATTTCCACCATTTCCATGACCATTTCAGGATATAGATATTTTCATTCCCCAACATCATCCCAATATTTAGGTGTTCTAAACATCTTCACATAAAGGGATTCACAGGGAGCATTTTGGATTCTTGAGTGGAAACTGTTATTGTACGAGAACTCAACTAGAGGAAGATTTTTATCCCATATTCACTTGAATTCATTTGAGAATGATCTCAACATATCCTCACGTTTCTGGATAGTCCACTCAGATTGGCCATCAATTTGGGGGTGATAAGACAAGATTAATTTCAACTCAATATTCAGATAATGCTGGACAGTTTTCCAGAGTATGGAGGTAATTATCATATCTCTACCGCCCTTCATGTGTGACATTCAAATTTCCCTTTATCCTTATGTTATGGATGTCTCTTGAGATCTCCTTGTAGACTTTGATGCCTTCCATCAAGGTACTCAATGATTGGCTCATGTTCAAGGAAAGGTTAGTGGATCCGAATTTCTTTACTATGTATAAATATTTGATTTCCAAAGTCATAAATATGAATGGATGGGAAAGCCTCTATGTAGAAAAGGAAAAGAATTAGGATATTATGTATGCTAATTAAGTTATAGAGTTTTATGATACCATTCTGTTTTATGAAAAAGGTGGAAAAGATAAGTTTAGCTTTAAGCGTTATGGAAAATCTTACTCTTTATCCTTAAACAAATCCACAAGTATGTTGGATATACCTATGAATGAGAGGTAATATTTGGATCTCATATGTTTTCAGATAAATAATGATATTTTTAGAAAATTAAGGCTATTGAGTTCCTTGGTCTTAAGGGAGTAAATATTCCCAAGATGGAACATCTTTCAAAAATCCACAGATTAGAAGTCCTTTAGATGGAAGGCTTTTTGATTCTAAGAAATGGAGATAAGAACTCTATAAATATATGTGATATCATTATGATTGACTTCCCAGTGAATTTAAGAAATATAAATCTCATTAGGTACATCTTTCTGACCATCAATAATGTGAAAAACGATACCATCAAATCTCAAATTTTAATGTACCATGAAATCCAGCCGCTGAACAAGTATCTGATCCGTATAAGACCAAAAAGAAAAAGACCTATTATGATGAAGTGGTAGAAAAATGGAGAGATATGAAAAGGTATAGTAAATAAGGGGATATAGTGTTTGGTATAGACCCTGCATAGATTAAGGCCTTAAATATCAGAATAGAGGATGTGAATGAGATAGAGGATAAAGAAGAAATTAAAAAAGAAATCTTCGAGAGAAGATGTTATTCAATATTTGTTAAAAGATGTTGAGAAAGAATCCGATCAGGTTCAGGTGCCGGAATCCTTCATAAAAAATTATGAAGTTCCATTTCAACCAACTGCCATGACACTAGTTCCCCCATAATAAATTCTGACTCTAGCTCAAGATAAGGGAAATAAATTTATTTCACTTCTAGAACCAATAGATGAAGAAGATGAAATCCTACAAGAAGGAGAATAAGATGAGAAATGTGAAGATGCGATGAGAATGGAAGATGAATAAAAAGAGGAG
>CAUJRU010004470.1:0-16774 GCA_963277665.1 Viscum album | reverse complement strand
CTTTAGAAAATCATTGACAAATTATTTTATTATAAACACCTTTTCAGTTTGTAAAGGATAAAAAAGATTTATTTAGAGGATATTTTGGGTAGGGTTTGAATCCATTCAACAAAATAGGTTTAGACAAGTTTAGTTCATCAAATGGACGTCCGGTGCCAAAGATATGGCCTAAGAAAGGCAAATGGTAAAAAATGGGCCTGGGTTCGGTCCGTCCCGGTCGGACGACTCAGCTAAATCCAGTCTAGGCCAACCATGTCTGGTTTGACTCAGTCAGACTCACTGGGTCTGACCTGGCCCATTCGGTGGGTCATCCAGCTATGTTTTGACCCGATCCACTAGCCCCGACCCAACGGTCTGTGAGGGCAGTTCAGCCTGATAGTCGCCACGTAGGCAGCACGGTATCTCGGCCTGAGAGATTGGGCCGGTTCAACCAGTGACACCATAGGTGAGCCGCGGGCCGGTTCATCAGGTCAATGGCTGGGAGTCCAGCGAGCGGGCTGCATGGGGTGCGGGCTGGCCGGCTGGACTACAGGCAGGCCGCGAGTGCACCCTGAATGGCGTGTGGGTGCCGGACAGGGTGTCGGACGCCGAGCAGCACACAAGGGCACACTGGGCATCTCAGCAGGGAGCTTTGAGGGAACTGGGCTATGCGACAGGGCGTCGCAGGGTGCGCCAGGCAGCACGAGTAGGGCGACGCGGGGGCGCCGGCACCAGGGGTTAGGCGTCGTGGGGGCATCCGAGTCCACCGGGCAGGATGGGGAGCACTGAAGGGGGCCACGGGGGTGGCGGCGTGTACCGAGAAGGAGGGGCAATGCACCCGGGGGGCGCTGGCAGTGGGGGTAGGGCACCGCTGGGGTGCGGGGAGCGCTGGGTAGGCCCCGCAGCACGCCCCACGTGGGGCATGGGGGTGCAGGTAGCACACAAGGGCGCCGCGGGGGTGGTGTAGTTCACAGAGGTCATGTGTAGCGCACCTATCCTCGCCACATTCATTGTTGTCTCCTCATTTCCAATCCGTCATTACATCGCTGTCAACTCAAGGTTCTGAAAGCACAATATATGCACAGGGGTCGGGCTATGTTCGTTTGGCCCGAACCCTCGACGTTAGAACAATAGCAAGAAGCTCATGAATTTGATTCAATGTGAGAGGATAAAGAACTAAAAAAATTAAAACACTCCCCTACCTCGCTTATCATTCTTCCCTGATGAAGTCGCGGGAAGCGGTCGTCTTTCTGTTGACATTGGAAAAGAAGAAGGTAAGTGTGACATCGGTGTTCTTCATGGATAACGGCTCCCTTTCCTTGTTCAATTAGAAGAAGGAAGATGACTTCTGAGGAAGAAGTTGAAGGAGAAATCTTTCATTCTTCTCATTATTCATTAGGAAGGATTTGTTTCTCCATGTGTTGGGCATCGCGATACTTTACCAGCGCTTCATCGCTTGGTGAAGCCATCCCAAAACCATCTACTAAGCTATCTATATATAGAAGAGGAGGAGAGGTAAGTAACAATAGTGGATTTTATGACGATTCAATTATTTGGAACCTTCCTAAATTCTGACAATGTAGTTAATTACTTAAAAAAGGGGGCCTCGAGAATTAAATTGTGTTAGCACAATTTTTGAGGTGTGTTGGCACAATTAAAAATGGAGGATGCCAGGATTCTCCCCTTAATTAAATTACACACTTTGGCGCAATATTAAATAAAGTGGATGGTAAAGGGTTTTCCCCCCATTTAAGGAGTAGTTGTGGTGGTTTTATCCTCCTCCATTAGTAGGGGTTAAGCCTGATGTGGTCCCCACAAAATTATCCTACCTAGGGAGGTTTCAACTACAAGCGGGTCCCACCTCTCAACACATTCAAGGCAGCTAAAAATAAAATAAAGTTTTGTACTTTATTTCATTATATTTTTTTTATAAAAATCCAAAAACTAGTTTTTATTCTCGATCAGCTGCGTCATGGTGGAAGACTTCATAAGTGAATAATGGTGCTGCGAGTTCAACGATGTCCTCGAAATTCTTATTACGAGCACGGGTTCAAAAGATATAAAACCCTGCTCGCACGTTTACTGAACGTACCAGAAAAAATAGATTGGAAAATTATTATCAGTCATCCTCTACTCACGCTGGTTGAGGTTAGGCTTTGAATAAGTGAAACACACCCCAAATAACCCAAAGATAATCTCAAATTTTAAATCCAACTCACCGTTTAGAAGTTATGAATTTTACAATAAAATAATTGTCACTTAATTATTTTATTTGCGGCCAAATATAAATTTTTCCGGTCGCCCGCTCTGGCCAAAGTTAGCATCTTCTTAAATAAAGAATACCCTCACGAGTTCATCCATGGTCTTTTATTTTTAATTCGTGCTATCGTTTTTGAGTTATAAGAATTTGAAAAATTAAATAATTTATTTAATTATTTTATTTATGATTATACAAATTTTGGGTTTTCTCATAGGAGGCCCTCGCCGACAAAACATAAGTCATGCCTAGGGTAAACCCACCATCCTGAGTGCAATGGTGCCCTCTTATTTATGATCTGAGAAACCGTTTAAGAGTTATTCCACATTTTCATGGAAAATTCTTACACACTTTAATTTAAGCTTATCAAAACATCAGAAATTGATACCAAGCACACCGAGCCTTAGAATCATGTGCCGCCAAAAATCGGGGACTAGTAAGAATCCCATTAATTAATGAAAATAAAATTGTACATAATTTCTGGGTATTTACATTCTCCCCATGTCAGGGCTTTACATCCCCATAAGAAAAAACTCACACTAAGGGAACAAAAGGGGGTTCTGAGCATGCATCTAAGCCTCCCACTCCCATGTACTCTCTTGGAGGTTCTCGTGTTGCCAATGTACACACACAAGAGGTATCGACCTTCCATGTAGGACCTGATCTTGTTGATACTCAATATCCACTGTATCCTACATGAAAGTCACCCCGTCATCGATATCTAGCTCCCCATGGTCGATGATGTGGGATTGGTTGTGCAAGTATCTCCTCATCTGAGATACGTGGAAGACTTCGTGTACCCGATGAAACTGAGGTGGAAGAGATAAGTGGTAATCCACCTCACCTACTCTAATAAGGACTTGGAATAGTCCGATAAACCTTCCAGATAACTTTCATCCTCGACCAAATCTCCATTGACCTCATCGAGGTGAGACCCATATAAAGACATTGTCAATATCCTCGAACTCCAAATGTCTCCTTCTCCTGACATAAAATGACTTTTGTCTCCTCTATAGAGTCTTCATATGCTCCTAGATGACCTGCACCTTTTTTGTGGTAGATTGTACCATCCCTGGTCCATAGGAAGTGGGCCGACTTGGCGTGTGTCATGTCCCCCAGACATACGTGGAAGACCCGTCACGAAGTCCGTGGATATATCATCCCACTTCCATTATGGGACCTCTGAGGGCTATACCAAGCCTTTTGGTTCTTGGTGCTATGCCTTCCTTTGCAGGAAAGTGAGGCATTGAGAGAAAAACTCTCCTATTACCTTCTTTATACCTGACCACCAGTGTTGTCGTCGAAGGACCTGGTACATATTCACCACACCTGGATTTACCTCTAGAGGGGATGTGGGGAACTCCCTCAACACATCCTCTGGAAGTGGAACTGGTAACATGGTACACCCTTTGAAGAGGATGAAATGTTCCCCACCTTTAGAAACTACTTAAGGAGACAGTGCTAAAGATATCTGAGAACATTGGTCCTCATAGTCAATGTATCATGCTTTCCCTCCCGAATTCACTAAAGAAGTGGGGGATTGACTGTATGAGACTGAAGATAGGCTACTCCATCCATATACAAAAATGATATATGTAAGTCAGCTAGCTGCTCTGTTGCCTCGCCTAGAAGCTTTATACCAGTCCTCCCACTGAGCGCATCTGCAACAACATTCCCCTTCATAAGAGTATAGAATATCTCGATTTTATGGTCTGGGAGGAACTGGAAACTCAAAACTCCAACTGCCACATGGGTAAGGCTGGCCGACTCAAAAGTGATCAGTTGCACCCTCCTATGCATGAGTTTAACCTGTGATGCATGGGTTTCCTTTTTCACCGACTATGGAAAACCTCATCTCAACATTGTAGATATACATCAAACTTTTTTACTAATACATTTTATCTGTGTATGAACTGTGGTTTCCAAGTCCCTATCTAAACAAACGTTGTAAGGCCTCGACACTGCCACCCTGAGGTTTAAACTGAAACACTTGCCTCAAGGGTCAGATCACACCGTCAGTGTATGTGTGATTATAGAGTCTCCTTCAAAAGGTATCTCCAGACGTGAGGGGTCAAGTCAATAGTTTAACCAGAAACTCTAGGTCTGATACATGATTCGTGGTAGGAAGGAATGATTGGTACCTATTTCTATCGATACGGCAGATAGTAGTAGACACATATCATACCTCTAATCATTCTTAGAGACCTTGGGTCACACTCCTTGACTGCGTGCAGCCACTCTCTTCCCCTGCCCTCCAGCTCTGTGAGCATGGAGGGGACTATAGAGGCGTGTGCTTGTAACATGTCTAAATTTACACCACCTCATGATGCTCTCCAGGCTCTGCTTCCACATCTTCTGCCTTGTAGATTTATCTATCCGTGTCACATCCTCATCCCAAAACATTTTACATGTTCATGTCTTTGAGACTGGAGCCAGTTTCTTGCTTTCCCAATGGTATAATTCATGGCTGTATCCCCTCAGCCAAAGAACATTCAATCACAAAATCTTCTCTCTAGCATCCAAACATAAGTAGGAATGCACCGACGAATAGTGCTGGCTCGGATGTCCTTAAACACACCTTTCTCAGAGGTCCGAGCTCTAAAGCACTGGTCATATCGTATTCATTGAGTACCACGAATGGTAGGTACACCTCAATGAATATTCAGCTACTGACATGTCATCCTGCCAAAGCTGTAGAAGCTCTAGAGAACTCTCAGCCACCTCCTCAATCCATTCCTATGCCGTGTGTGAGTTTAGCTCGCCTCAGAACCTGTGGGGTCTCTGATTCTGAATCACATGTAAGGCACTAATCCTAAATGTGTCATCTATTGGTACCTCTGGTTGTAACTACTAACCAACAGGAAGTGGTATAGACGAAAAACAACCTGAACGTACAATCTAGAGAAATGGTCCATGTACTGAAGTACCATCACTATGTGGACCATCCTCATGGTCAATCACTGAAAAAGAGTAATAGATAAGATAACTATCTGCTCTATTAGTGTATCAACTAGGAGAAAAACTCTAGCAATTGCCTCCAGCCACCCCTCAGCTACGTAGGAATCTCTCTCGCCTTGTAACCTTGAAGGCCTATGTCGCTGGAACTTGTGAAACGCACTCAGTCGGCATGCACTGTCCTCCAGTGTGGCTGGTGGAATCTACTGCCCAATGGGTGGTGCTGCTGCTAGTACACCACCTGAAGGTTCCAACATAGTACGAGGGCCCAACATCGTATCCTCGTCGCTTGGTGGGCTATCATCGGGTACTCTGTCAAAACTCCAACTTACTGTCTACGTGGAGGCATCCTGAACAGATGCGACATAGTAAAAAAATTATACCTGGTGAGCTGACCTAGTTTGAGATGACATAATGAAAACTTTCGAAAACACACATGCAATAAATTTTTTTGTGTACTATGTCATAAATTAGAGTTCAAGGTCCTGGTTTATGGATACGTCGGCCACCGCAACAACACTAGACTCCATGAATATAAAACCACACTCAGTACCCTTTACACTATTGTTTCACAGAAATAAAATATCAGAGTCATAGGTTTTGTGGTAGAACTGACACCGCTGATACCAATTGTCAAGACCCATCCCACGGGACCCATACCGTGACTACCCCGAGCCCCATTCCATAGGCCAGGGGCTAGTGACTAGCACCAAATGTGAAATTCCCTAAAACGGGGAAGGAATTGCTTCTGTATAACATAAACACACACAACCAGAGTACAAGTGGAAGCAAAAACTAAGTAAAAACTATATATAAAAAGATGTGCTAGAAAGGAAAAGGGGCGGGAAATACAAGCCCAACAGTAATGTACAAGGAGAAGACAAACTGCTACAACTAAAATACAAACAGCTAGAAGGTGTCTAATGTAACAACCCGAATTTTTTAAATAAATATTGTTTCCTAATTTTATGTGTTATTTTATTTTATTTTTATACTCTAAAAAAATGCTTCATTTGATAACATGAGTATAATTAAAATTAGACTGTTGGGTTTTGACTATTATTTGACCATTGGTCAATATGACCGCTGGAAACTAAATGTTTTGACTATTGTCTCTAAATACAAGAAATCTTGGTTAATTAATATAGAAAGAAGATTTGATGGCCTCACCCAGTAGTCTTGGACCGATTGAAGCCCATCTAACAGAACTTGGGAAGGAGGTAGCACCACTGGGCTTTTCTCTGGACCAAACCCAAGCTGAACTTCATCGTATAAAGCAAGAACGACATCGCCTTTGCGAGAAGTTCAAACTGATAGAAATTACTACTCGTGCGATGTTGGCCGAGCCTCCCTCGGATTCTCTCACCTTAGCACACCTTACACTTAGGTCCTATGCTGGTGTGATAAGGGGCTATGTAAGGAGACCGTAACTATCTTATGTAATCCTTTGTTTTAAATAAAAATTTCGATTTCTTTTATGAATATTCAAATGACCGGATAAATATAGTATGCATATTTTTTATGAATTTTAGAAAAAGGATATTTTAAATATGTTAATGTAAACCCTAAATAATTAAAAATGTGTAATGATTTTCAAAAAATGTTCTTCTACAATTATGTTCAGTACGAAATTTAGAGTCTAATAAGAACAACTTGATTTTTGATGAATAGTAAATTATGAATAGTGATTTTATGATTAGGATTAATAATTTGTCCAAATGGATTAGTAATCTCACTTAAAGAAAGTATTAAAATAATCTAGGCACTTTGATTAAGTAATGTGATTCAATAAAATGGTTAAATAACGGTTTCATAAATTATTATTCAGGTATTAGTTTTTTCGGATGAATAGTGTTTTTTTATTTAAAATTTTAATTAAAAATATTTAGAAATTTATTTTTATAAAATGGACTTCATTTTTGAACTCAGAGCATCGATATTATGTTAAGGTAATTTTTGGGGAATTTTCTGAAAAAAATAAATTTTCGATGAATAGTGTTTCTAATTAAAAATTAAATTAAAAATATTTAGAAAATTATATTTATAAAATGGATTTCATTTTTGAAATCATAGCATTGATATTTTGTTAAGGTGATATTTTGGGACTATTCTGAGAAAATTGAATTTTCGATGAATAGTGAAAATACAGTTTTTATGTTACGGGTGTTTAATGACATCATTAAATGATGTATTAAGTATGTAATCAATATGGTCGACTTATGAATAGTAATATAATGTATGAGGTGTCCCAAGTAACCAATACCATGGGCAAATACCATGGGCAAGCCCATGGTTTTGCCAAAACCACTACTGAGGTGTCCCTAGGCCATTAATGCCTTGTCCCCTCACTTTCCCAATAAATACCAAGCCATCCTCTCATCCATTCGAATCCCCACTCTCCCCCAACGATGTTCTGGTCTCCTTACCTCCAAAGAAGTCCTCCCAAGGTGCCCCCAAGCCCTCAAGGTCCAAACAATTGAGTTTTAAGAGTTACGTTTTAAGGTAAGGGATCCGACCTCTCTCTTTAATTTCAAGTAATCTCTTTTATGTCATTCCTTTTATGCTCCATGTTCATATGTTGGAGGATGTTATTTTATACTCCTCTTACTGCACTTTTTATGTTCATATAATGAGATATCCCTTCTTACTCTCATTATTTCGTTTTATGATGTTTTATCTGGGACCGTTAGGCTGCCAAAATTTTTCTAACGGATTCTTTCTCCCTTCTCATTTTTCAAGATCTATTTTCATGTAAAGTATTTCAAGTTCCTTTTTATTAAGTTGGGGTATGATCTATAAATTTATCATAATGATATTTTATGATAATATAATGAGAGAACCCATTTTATCTCTTCAATTCAATATTTTGATGTTTTAAGTGGCGTCGTTAGGCTACCGAATTTTTAAGTGATTCTTCAGCCTTCTCGTTTTGAAGTTCTACATCCATGTCAATTATTTCAAATCCTTTTTTTATGTTGGGGTATTATCTCTATATCTATCATACTGGAATAGTTTGTTCATATGATGAGAGACCCTATTTGATCTCTTCAATTCAGTATTTTGAAGTTTTAAGTGGCGCTGTTAGGCTGCAGAATTTTTAAGTGGTTCTTCACCCTTCTCATTTTGAAGTTCTAGTTTCATGTCAATTCATTCAAGTTCCTTTTTGTTATGTTGGGGTATGATCTCTATATCTATCATACTGGAATCTTATTTTCATATGATGAGAGACCCCATTTGATCTATTCAATTCAGTATTTTGATGTCTTAAGTGGATCCGTTAGGCTGCCGAATTTTTAAGTGGTTCTTCACCCTTCTCGTTTTGAAGATATACTTTCATGTCAATTCTTTCAAGTTCATTTTTGTTATGTTGGGGTATGATATCTATATCTATAATACTGGACACTTATTTTAATATGATGAGAGACCCCATTTGATCTCTTCAATTCAGTATTTTGATGTTTTAAGTGGCGTCGTTAGGCTGCCAAATTTTTTTTGGGGATTCTTTCACCCTTCTCATTCTTTTCAAAGTTCTACTTTCATGTCAAGTAATTAAAGTTCCTTTTTAATTATTTTGGGGCATTATATCTATATCTATCATATTTAACTATTATTTTCACATGATTAGAGACCCTATTTTATCTTTTCAAACCATTTTGTTTGATGTTTAAGTAACGTCGTTAGGCTGCCGAACTTTCATAAGAGAAATCTAATTTTTGTCTTCCTTCCATGTTTTTCATTTCAAATGGTATGTCCTTGATATTTCATTACCATGATCATTTATCCTTCTTATTCTGTCCATATATTGTTTTATTGGTCATTTATGAATGTTTGAACCATTTTCCCTCTCTTTTTAATGTCTTCTAAAACCTCGTAACATAGCCCTTATGCTGCAGAATTTCCGTCTCAAAATGTCTCTCTCTTTTTCTCATGTTCTTTTATATTATTAAGTAAATACTCAAAGATCTTTCTTATAAATGGGTATTAACATATATAATAAAATGTTCTATTTTAAATTCTGGGATTTACATACATGAGACCCACCTTCCTTTTCTGTGGGTTTTAAAGTGACGTAAAGATCATGTCTTTAAAGCAGTTTTTAAAACGTTGTGATTATGAAATGAAACCCATTTATTTTATCTTATATGGGTTATTTATGAAATGTTTGATGATGATATATGTGGATCACATGATAATAAAGGACAATTTAAGGGTGCACCCTGATAGCGCTCCAATGCATTGGGTAATGATGTAACCACTAGAGATTACAATTTTCACGATACCTTGGTGAATAACCTTGGTAATTTTCAAATGACACCTTGGGGATGGACCTTGGTGATATGTTCATGATTGTCTATGATAAATGATGTAGCCACATCTTCAAGTTATGAAAACGATTTATTTTTATTATGATATGCCTCATGATTTCATTTTCATGCCTTAAAGTTCTTTTCATGACTTTATTGATGTATCTCAAGTTCATATGTAAAATGTTTCACTTCTTTCCCTTGCTGGGCCTTCTGCTCCCCCTTTCTTTTGATGTATGTCCCTAGGTTATGAGATGAAGTAATGAGCCTAGGGTGAACTTGAGGAGAATCCTTTAAAGTTTTTAAGAAGAATGTTTTTTTTGTTTCATGTTTTATGTTCCTTGTTTCCAAGACACTAAACCTTAAAGATCCTCAGTTCCGTGTAATGGAATAAAAGTTATGTTATAAAAATATGGGATGCTATAGTTAGTATCAAAGGATGGTTTAGTTATTTGTGGATATTAGGATATGAAACTCTAGGAAGAACCCTATAGAAATGTTTAAATATAGGAAATCTTCCTGGCATTTTGGTGAGTAGTGAGTAAGGGGTTGCCAAGCAAATACATCCCTGTCTGGATACGAGCAGGTAGAGGTGGCTCTGGCATAGATGTACATAGGGGTAAAACCCGAAAACACCACTTTGAGCTTGACTCGAACGGGAACTGGTACACGACAACGGGGCTTGATGCACTCTTGGTTACGACCCTCCCGGGGGATATGCTTTGGTAAATTCATAAGCTTGGTATGAACCATTGTTAAAGGAACAAAGATAAAATAAAATAATGATTCACATAAGAATATATGATCATGGATAACCTATATGGGAACCTAGGGGATCACAAGTTAGGGTATACTTTTCTTCTACAAGTTATCCTTATACGCTTTAAGTTCCTTTTCATGATTATTGGTTAAGTATTTAAGCCTCTAGTTATACTTTCTCTTATTAGTTAATGGTGGAAAATGGAATAACGTGTCCCAACAACCAATGTGATAGGAAATGCGGCAACTTCCGTATTAATATGACAGAGATGATTAGGGGATTAAAATATGGATATTATTTTGGAAGATGTTCACTATTTTTGGGACCATATATGATCAAGGTAAATAGATTACTATAGTATTTTCATTGAGGAGTAAGGTTGACTTTTATTTTAAAGAATTGATGAATTTAAGGTGGACTTATAGTAATTTAGGTTACTTATGGGAATGATTAACCTATCTTGGGTAAAATATGTTTAGGTTAGCTACTTTGGTTATAAGATGTTAGGAGTGGTTGATGTTGTCTGGAGATGAACAATGAAGTTGTTTTGGAAGACTATGTTATCAAATCCTTCTTGTATTTGGGTTTCAATCTTAGTTTAGTTTATTTTGAGGAATTTTTAGGACTGTTATTTATGGAATGGTCTATGATGAACTTTGGGTAGTACCATGGAACTTTGGAGATTTAAAAGTAGTTTCCATTCCAATGGGATTCTTTCTTTTTGAAGAGTTGTTTTACCTTAACCTTTCTATTTTTGGGATAATGTTTAAAGATAGAAGAAATAGATAGTTAATCTTTTGTAGATTATGTGATTCTCTAGAAGATGATTCTTGTGCTTTTATGAGACCAAGTGTTTTTGAAGTCTCATCATTTGGAGAAAATATTAGTGTTTGTAGGGACTTATTAAAGGATGAAACTCTACTTGAAGGTAGGTATATTTTCTTATGTTTTTGTTCTATGTAGTAAATGAATTCCTCAAAATAATGAAAAGAAACGTAAAACAAAAATGTTGTTGGTTTACGTTTCCTACTAGGTAATCAAAGACCATTTACACACATCAAATGTTTGTGATTTTCTTATGGCTAACTTTCTCCTAATCATGTTCTCTATCACTCTCCCTCAGAACTTGACCCTTGGTTTTCTCCTCCATGTCCATGTTTTTCTACATGGAATCCTAGTGTGGGTTATCTCGGGTGACCATTGTACTTCCCTTTCTTTCTTTTAAAGTAATAGTTTTACTGACTCCTTTTCTGATGTGGGACTTTCAATGAAATTTCAAAACCCAATTTTAAAAAAATTGTGAGGACGTAATTTCTTAAGGGGGGAAGATTGTAACGACCCGAATTTTTTAAATAAATATTGTTTCCTAATTTTATGTGTTATTTTATTTTATTTTTATACTCAACAAAAATGTTTCATTTGATAACATGAGTATAATTAAAATGAGACTGTTGGGTTTTGACTGTTATTTGACCATTGGTCAATATGACCGCTGGAAACTAAAAGTTTCGACTATTGTCTCTATATACAAGCAATCTTGGTTAATTAATATAGAAAGAAGATTTGATGGCCTCACCCAGTAGTCCTGGACCGATTGAAGCCCATCTCACAGAACTTGGGAAGGAGGTAGAACCACTGGGCTTTGCTCTGGACCAAACCCAAGCTGAACTTCATCGTATAAAGCTAGAACGGAATCGCCTTCGCGAGAAGTTCAAACAGATAGAAATTACTACTCGTGCGATTTTGGCCGAGCCTCCCTCGGATTCTCTCACCTTATAACACCTTACACTTAGGTCCTATACTGGTGTGATAAAAGGCTATGTAAGGAGACCGTAACTGTCTTATGTAATCCTTTGTTTTAAATAAAAATGTCGATTTCATTTATGAATATTCAAATGACCGGATAAATATAGTATGCATATTTTTGATGAATTTTAGAAAAATGATATTTTAAATATGTTTATGTAAACCCTAAATAATTAAAAATGTGTAATGATTTTCAAAAAATGGTCTTCTACAATAATGTTCAGTATGAAATTTAGAGTCTAATAAGAACAAATTTATTTTTGATGAATAGTAAATTATGAATAGTGATTTAATGATTAGGATTAATAATGTGTCCAAATGGATTAGTAATCTCACATAAAGAAAGTATTAAAATAATCTAGGCACTTTGATTATGTAATGTGATTCAATAAAATGGTTAAATAACGGCTTCATAAATTATTATTCAATTATTAGTTTTTTTTGGATGAATAGTGTTTTTTTAAATTAAAATTTTAATTAAATATATTTAGAAAATAATTTTTATAAAATGGACTTCATTTTTGAAGTCAGAACATCGATATTATTTTAAGGTAATTTTTGGGTATTTTTCTGAAAAAAATAAATTTTGAATGAATAGTGTTTTTAATTAAAAATTTAATTAAAAATAATTAGAAAATTATTTTTATAAAATGGATTTCATTTTGGAAATCAGAGCATTGATATTTGGTTAAGGTGAAATTTTGGGACTATTCTGAGAAAATTGAATTTTTGATGAATAGTGAAAATACAGTTTTTAAGTTACGGGTGTTTAATGACATAATTAAATGATGTATTAAGTATGTAATCAATATGGTCGACTTATGAATAGTAAGATAAGGTATGAGGTGTCCCAAGTGGCCCATACCATGGGAAAATACCATGGGAAAGCCCATGGTTTTGCCAAAACCTCTAATGAGGTGTCCCTTGGCCATTAATGCCTTGTCCCCTCACTTTCCCTTTAAATACCAAGCCATCCTCTCATCCATTCGACTCCCCACTCTCCCCCAACTATGTTCTGGTCTCCTTACCTCACAAGGATTACTCCCAAGGTGCCCCCAAGCCCTCAATGTCCAAACCATTGAGTTTTAAGAGTTACGTTTTATGGTAAGGGATCCGACCTCTCTCTTTAATTTCAAGTAATCTCTTTTATGTAATTCCTTTTATGCTCCATGTTCATATGTTGGAGGATGTTATTTTATACTCCTCTTACTGACCTTTTTATGTTCATATAATGTGAGATCCCCACTTACTCTCATTATTTCATTTTATGATGTTTTAAGTGGCGCTGTTAGGATGCCGGAATTTTTGTAACAGATTTTTTCTCCCTTCTCATTTTTCAAGATCTATTTTCATGTAAAGTATTTCAAGTTTCTTTTTATTATGTTGGGGT
Organism: Viscum album; assembly: GCA_963277665.1. Lineage (NCBI taxonomy): Eukaryota > Viridiplantae > Streptophyta > Magnoliopsida > Santalales > Viscaceae > Viscum > Viscum album. The sequence goes on along the minus strand of CAUJRU010004470.1, from coordinate 3,323 downwards.
ATGATCTCTAAATTTATCATACTGATCTTTTATGATAATATGTTGAGAGACCCCATTTTATCTCTTCAATTCAATATTTTGGAGTTTTAAGTGGCGCCATTAGGCTACCGAATTTTTAAGTGGTTCTTCACCCTTCTTGTTTTGAAGTTCTACTTTCATGTCAATTATTTCAAGTCCCTTTTTTATGTTGGGGTATGATATCTATATCTATCATACTTTACTCTTCTGTTCATATGATGAGAGACCCCATTTGATCTCTTCAATTCAGTATTTTTTTTGTTTTAAGTGGCGACGTTAGGCTGCCGAATTTTTAAGTAGTTCTTAACCCTTCTTGTTTTGAAGTTCTACTTTCTTGTCAATTCTATCAAGTTCCTTTTTGTTATGTTGGGGTATGATATCTATATCTATCATACTGGACTCTTATGTTCATATTATGAGAGACCCCATTTGATCTCTTCAATTCAGTATTTTGAAGTTTTAAGTGGCACTGTTAGGCTGCCGAATTTTTAAGTGGTTCTTCACCCTTCTCGTTTTGAAGTTCTACTTTCATGTCAATTCTTTGAAATTACTTTTTGTTATGTTGGGGTATGATCTCTATATTTATCATACTGTACTCTAATGTTCATATTATGAGAGACCCCATTTGATCTCTTCAATTCAGTATTTTGAAGTTTTAAGTGGCGCCGTTAGGCTGCCAATTTTTTTTGGGGATTCTTTCACCCTTCTCATTCTTTTCAAAGTTCTACTTTCATGTCAAGTCTTTCAAGTTCCTTTTTAATTATGTTGGGGAATTATCTCTATATCTATCATACTGAACTCTTATGTTCAAATGATGAGAGACCCTATTTGATCTTTTCAAACCATTTTGATTGAAGTTTAAGTAACGTCGTTAGGCTGTCGAACTTTCATAAGAGAAATCTATTTTTTCTCTTCCTTCCATGTTTTTCATTTCAAATGGTATGTCCTTGAAATTTCACTACCATGATCATTTATCCTTCTTATTCTGTCCATATACTATTTTATGGGTCATTTATGAATTCTTGACCCATTTTCCTCTCTTTTTAATGTCTTCAAAAACCTCGTAACATAGCCATTATGCTGCAGAATTTCTGTCTCAAAATGTCTCTCTCTTTTTCTAAAGTTCTTTTATATTATTAAGTAAATACTCAAAGCTCTTTCTTATAAAGGGGTATTCACATATATACCAAAATGTTCTATTTTAAATTCTGGGATTTACATACAGGATACCCACCTTCCTTTTCTGTGGGTTTTAAAGTGACGTAAAGATCATGTCTTTAAAGCAGTTTTTAAAACATTGTGATTATGAAATGAAACCCATTTATTTTATCTTATATGGGTTATTTATGAAATGATTGATGATGATATATGTGGATCACATGATAATAAAGGCAAATTTAAGGGTGCGCCCTGATAGCGATCCAATGCATTGGGTAATGATGTAACCACTAGAGATTACAATTTTCACGATACCTTGGTGAATAACCTTGGTAATTTTCAAATGACACCTTGGGGATGGAACTTGGTTATCTGTTCATGATTTTCTATGTTAAATGATGAATCCACATCTTCAAGTTATGAAAAAGTTTTATTTTTATTATGATATGCCTCATGATTTCATTTTCATGCCTTAAAGTTATTTTCATGACTTTATTGATGTATCTCAAGTTCATATGTAAAATGTTTCACTTGTTTCCCTTGCTGGGACTTATTCTCACCCTTTCTTTTGATGTATGTCCCCTGGTTATGAGATGCAGTAATGAGCCTAGGGTGAATTTGAGGAGAAGCCTTTCAAGTGTTTAAGAAGAATGTTTTCTTTGTTTCATGTTTTATGTTCCTTGTTTCCAAGACACTAAACCTTAAAGATCCTCAGTTCCATGTAATGGAATGAAAGTTATGTTATAAAAAGACGGGATGCTATATCTAACAGCTCCTGGATCGTCTACCATGGATCCTACCTGAAGGGTAGGTAAAGATAGCCCCCTCAGTGCTCCACGTCCGTCTGTCTCTTCTGGGTATCATCTCATCGTGAGGTCCACCTTTAGGAACCATCCAGTCCTTGCACATTCCACCTTAGTGAGCGATGCCCGTCATCTGCATCCAACACTACGTTGTGCGGGCATTGCCTGTGCTGGGGTGAGTATAACAATACTCAGTAAGGACCCCGAGACCCTCAAGGTCTCACAAAATCCAACAAGGATAAACCACAAATTATGAAATCAATGGATAACAATTACTTAGTTATATGCTCATTCATATACCTAAGTAATCAAGTAACCCATCTAAAGCATGAAGAAAACACAAAGGTCATTGACTCAGCTCAAACCAGGATTTTTTATTATTGAAACCACGACTACTGGATAACCTTTCCTATTTCGAGTACAGTAGCCCTGTCGTGACTTCGAGACGCTACTCACTAACCATAGACAGCTGAGGTACTCATCTTGTCGAGTATCGTGGGATAACTATGTCACACAGAGATTCTTCCCACTTGGGGTCTGCCGACTCACACATTCGTGCTACCCCTAATAGCCTACAGAGGTACTCCTCCTATCGAGTACCGCATGTCTGCCACCTCAAATAGTATTTCCAATTTTCAATGGGTCTTCCGACTCAAACATTAGCGCTCCTCCTCCATGGGTCTGTAGACTCACAATGTAGCGCTCCCCACTGGGTTAGTTGAGTCAGTCCTAATCGAATCGGTCAAGCATTCATCAGGTCTCAGCCAGATAATAGGTCTATGTACTCTAATCGGTCGTCTCTAGGAGGGTCCTATCGATGAGCTAGAATCCTATACTCCATGTTTCATGAAGTCCAACTAAGATGTATCTCAAAGGTCCTCCTTGTCATAAGGATCTCAAAGCAACAGACGACACGTCAATCAGACACTTGGTTTGTTAGTTATTAGCATTTTAGTGCTGGGGCCCGGTTGGATTCGTGAATGAAACAACCTGATTGTGACTCAATTATACACCGATCACCAATGGGGTATACTCATAGGAATGGCTATGCTCTATGAATACTGGCGCCGTTAATGGTTCGTCCAACGGAAGTCCGGTGCAAAAGATTTGGCCCGAGAAAGGCAAAGGGTAAGATCCTAGATTGTCAGGGGTTGTCAACTGAATCTAAAACAATTTTATTAGTATCATTACATGAATTTGAAACAATTTTAGTTTCATTTAGTTGAAAATTAATTATAATAAACATTGTTAGGGGTTGTCAACTGAGTAATGAGAGAATCATTTACAATGCACTAAATTCCCAATAGGTAAATACTCCTTGTCTCCTATTCATATCTTGAAACA
>CAUJRU010004469.1:0-16790 GCA_963277665.1 Viscum album | reverse complement strand
TTTATTTCTAAGAAAATTATCTTAAAATTCCATAAATATTCACCCAAACATTGAATAAGAGAAACACATCTTAATCCATAAAGATAACTTAATCTGAAAACCAAGAAGGTCCAGCGCATCCTAAAAGAATTCCTAGCTGACAAAATGAAAGGCCATAAGAAGGTTAATATTAAAACCCCAATGAGGAAGTCCTAAATTTAGGTGGAAACCCAAAATCAAATCTTTATCATGAAAAATATTATAAAAAATATGACTCCCATGAATGAAGGTTGATTGGGCCTTATTGATACAATTAAGAAGAACACATCTCAATTTAGACACTAAAATCTTAATGATACACTTGTAAATAGACTTGCATAATGAAATAGGATTGAAATAAGAATGAGATAAAGAATTAATCTTATTGGGAATCAATGAAATAATATTTCTGTTAGATTCTCATAGAAATTTTACATTTCTGAATAATTCTAAAACATTATTCATCACATAAAAACTAATACCAGCCAAGCCTTATGAAAGAAAAAATAATTAAAGCTATCGAGCCTGAAATATATTCTAGGGTGAAGATAGAAAAGTTTAAGATGAAATTTCAATAGCTCCATTGATTTATCCATATAATCAATGGATGTTTGAGAAATAGAGTAAGAAAAAAATAGATCTAAGATCTCTCCCACCAAATAGTACACAACATTAGAATTCCTAATCAAAGACTAAAAAAACTTGATGGTATCACAAATAATAGAATCTTGATAAAAAATTAACAAAACCATATTCCTTTTAAAGAAGAAATAACATAGAAAATTTAAATATAGATTTCACTGAGTTGAAAAATAATGTTGAATTAAGGCCCCACACTTTAAGCTAAAGAATTATACTCTTCTTCTTGGTTGAGAGGATTTTTTTCAAAGGTAAAGGATATTATAATTTACTTACAGATAACTTCCTTTTGAATCAAGGAATCATAAAATCCATTAAGAAAAAAAATTATTGACAGTCAAGTAATTCCTTCCTTATCAAGGAAATTTTAGTTGAATGTTGAGAAGACAATGGGAATGAAATTATTAGAGAGCCTAATTGAACTTCTACAGTTTTTGGTAAATCTGGAACATATTACACCATGAGACCCAAAAATTACAATAATTGGAGAAAAAATACCTAAAACAACCATAATATTCCCAATGATTATAAATATTTGAAAAAAAACTTCCAAGAGTGAAAACAATTTCCATATCTAATATTAATTGGGAAACAATCAGAAATCCTAACATAATAGAAATATACTATCCAAGAGGGGAACCTAGAAATTTTGGAGTAATTCACCAAAAATATATCAAGCTTTCTCAGAACCCCTAAATATCACTTCCTCTAAGAAACCCTTTTCCAAAAGTTATGAAGATCATCTTGAATTTCATCAATAATTCCTGAATTGCAGTCCTCTATAGAAGAGGACCAATCTAAGAAACCTATGCACATGTACTTTGGGAACCTAATAGTATTAAAATAACCAATAAAGATATGAGGAATATCAGAGTCAAATGTAACCCATTATCTAATCTTGTCGCATAGAACATGTCAATAATAAACTGAATTAGAACCATAATTAAATGAAATCAAGTAAGAAACATCCACTTTAGCATCCCTAACTAGGCACTCAATAACCTGTAACAACTCAAATTTTGGCCCAAGAGAAAGAAAGTGAGGATTCTATAACACTAAGAAGCACCTAATAGAGGATGAAGAAATTTAGAAAAATGGTTCCAATTATGAACAATATTACTCATAATAGAATCAATGTTTTACCTTTTAAGCTTAAATTAAACAATCCCCAAATGAGGTATCGATCCTTTGTTTTCATTATAAGAGCGTTGAAACCACTAATGTTCTAAATTGTGAAGTTAAACATTAAGAACTAAGGGATTATCAAAACCATTATCCTTGAGTCCATTTTTTACTAGGATACTCTTAAGATCACATTAATTCAACTTAATTTTCTTATTCCTATGAAGATTATCACATAAATTGGAAGAGTCAGGACTAATATTATCCATAGAGTTAAGTTTAGGGGAATAATACCCAAACTCCCTTACTTACTTGGGGTAGAATATTTCATGGAATAAATAATTCAGACCCATAACTATAACTATATCCATCCATGTCCTTCAAAAAAAGTAGGACTAGATCCAACAGATTTCTATTGAACATCAAGAAAAGGGAAATTTATAGGAACCACAATAGGACCATCCTAACCCATAGATTTAGGAAATGAAGAAATAGATCCCACTTCACGAAAACCTGGGGACTGAAGCAGACCCTAGTCAAAAATTTTATAACTTGAAAAAAAACCAGATCCATCAGAATTTCCCTGTACAGTAGAAGCCATACTAAGATCATTAGAGGTATTCATCTCACCAGAATAAGGGGCATCTACTGGGGAAAAACCAAAACCAACACCTACCTCGGTAATTTTCCCTAATAAGTAGAGAAATTAATTATGAATAGGATGAAAAACATCCTTTCAAACAATCTTAATGAAGGGATAATGATCCTCCACAAAATGATCCAATGAGGAGGGGATTCCACAACTGAATGACTAGACACCACATGGGAATAAAAATTACCATAAGTGGAGGTAGTATTGGTAGCAGACACCATCTTCTCAGAATCATGAGAAGGTATTTTACCTTTTTGGTCTGAAACATGAACTCTAAATGGTTCCTTCCTCTTATAAGAAAGATTCTTTTAAGTAACATTAATCGAACCTATATTAGATTCATCGTTTTGTTTTTTCTGTTTTTTTAATTTTTTTAATGTTTTTATGTCCATCTTAGTATTTTTCACATTTTTCATGTTTTTTATAATTTTAATGGATTTTAAGGATTTTTTAGGATTTTTATTGTTTTTAGGGGTTTTGGGTATTTTATGGGTTTTTAGGGTTTTATGGTTTTTAGAGTTTTTTAAAATATTAAGATGTTTAAATGGATTTGATATTTTTACCTGTTTTTAGGTTTTTTATGGGTTTTTATGGTTTTTTTATGGTTTATAGGGGTTTATAAGATTTATATTTTTTGGGTTTTTAGGAGTATTTATGTTTTTTAAGAGTTTTATGTGTTTTTAGGCTTTTATGGTTTTCATATGTTTTTTCATGTTTTTTAGTTTTTTTAAAATTTTATTTATTTTTATGTAATTTTTTTAAAAATTTTATAGTTTTTTTGTGTTTTTTAGAGATTTTCATGGATTTTATGGTTTTTAGGGGTTTTACTGTTTTGTTATTTTTCAAGTTATATGGTATTTTTAGAGTTTTTTTATAGTTTTTATGGATTTTTAGAGTTTTTAATGTTTTTAGGTACTTAAAGGGTTTTTAATATTTTAGTGGTTTTTAGGTGCTTTATGGGTTTTTTTGGTTTTTATGGGATTTAAGGTTTCTTTGGGTTTTAATGAATTTTATTGTTTTTAGGTTTTTAAGGGGTTTTATGTTTTTTATGTTTTTAATGTTTTATTAGGGTTTTCTAGTGTTTTTAGTGTTCTTTATGTTTTTTATTATTTTAGGGGTTTTTTATGGTTTCTACGGTTCTTTTTTCATTTTTAGTGACTTTCAGGGTTTTTAAGGTTTTTACGGTTTTTAAGGTTTTTTGGGATTTTAGGGTTTTTTGAGTTTTTTATGGTTTGTAATATTTTTTACAATTTATATAATTTTTAGGGTTTCAGGTGTTTTAGTGTTTTTAGTATATTTTAGAGTTTTTATGTCTTTTTATGTTATGTTATGGTTTTTAGGGGTATTTTAGTTTTTAGGGTTCGTAAGGATTTTATAGGGTTTTTACTAAATTTTAAAATTTTAGGGGTTTTAAATGCTTTCATGTTTTCAAGGTTTTATTATGGTTTCTAAATGACTGTAGTATTTTTTATGTTTTTATCAATTTTTAGGGATATTTTAATATTTTTCTACTTTTTTTTGTTTTTAGGGATTTTGTAAGGTTTTATTATTTTTATGGTTTTTAGGGTTTTTAGTTTTCTAATGGGGTTTTATGGTTTTTTTAGTTTTTTGGATTTTTAAGGTGATTTAGATTTTTTAAAGTTTGTATTGGATTAAAGGGTTTTTAGTGTTTTTTAGGTATTTTAGGGTTTTTTAGTGTTTTCATAGCGGTTTCAATGGTTTTTATGATTTTTATGGGCTTTAGTTTATTTTTTGTTTTTAGGTTTTCTTATGATTTTCAAGATTTTTAGAGTTTTATGTGTTTTTTATGTTTTCGTAAGGTTTTTCAGGGTTTTATGGGTTTGAGTATTTTTATGGGGTTTTAGGGTTTATAGGGGTTTATGTTTATTTTTATGGGTTTTTTATGACTTTTATGGTTTTCAGGGATTTTAATGGGTTTTAGGTGTTTTTAGGGTTTTTAGGGCTTTCTTTGGTTTTTTAGAGTTTGAAGGGGTTTTTTTTGAGTTTTTAGGGTTTTAAATGTTTTGGATTTTTTTTAATGATTTTATGGGTTTAAAGGGATTTTATAGTTTTTAGTGGGTTTTTAGAATTTTTATGGGTTTTAGGGTTTTAAAGGCCTTTGGGGTTTTTTTAGGGATTTTAAGGTTTTTTTTTAGCATTTTTAGGTTTTTAAGGTGTTTTAAGTATTTTTAGGCTTTTAAGTTTTTATTTGGGGGTGTTTAGGGTTTTAACCATTTTTAAATATTTAGGTATATAAAGGGATTTTCAGTTTTTTTATTTTTGGTGGGTTTTATGGATTTTTAGGTTTTTAGGTTTTTTGGGTATTTTTTTGGGTTTTAGGGGTTTTTTTTTGACTTTTTAGGGTTTTTATAGTTTTTATAGTTTTTTTTAAAAATCAGTGGTTTAATGGAGTTTTAGAGTTTTTAGTGTTTTTATGGTTTTTATGGGTCTCTCAGTTTTTTAAGGGTTTTCTAGTTTTATGATTTTTAGTGGTTTTCCGGGTCTTTTATAGTTTTTTTATGTTTTTACAATTTTTTAGGTTTTATGAGTTTTAATTATTTTCATGTTTTAAGGTTTTATTATGGTTTTCAGGATTTTTAGGGTTTTTAGGGTTTGTAGGGTTCTTATGGTTTTAACCTTTTTAGTGGTTTTTGGGATTTTTTGGATTTCTATGGTTTTTAGTGTTTTAAGTGATTTTGAGTTGTTTTTTTTTTGGTTTTTTGGATTCTTAGGGGTTTTATGTTTTTTTGGTTTTTTAGCATTTTTAGTTTCTTATGGGTTTTAATTTTTTTTTATTTTTTTTGTTTTTCTTAGGATTTTCAAGGTTTTTAGTGGTTTTTATGTTTTTAGGGAATTTTATGGAGTTTTGTTTTCTTGTGGTGTTTTTGGGGTTTAGGTATTTTTAGGGTTCTATAGTTTTTAGTGCATTTAGGGTTTTTATTTTTTTTTTATTTAGGTTTTTTTGAGTAGTTTTTTGGATTTTAATATTTTTAGAGTTTTTAAAATTTGTAGTTGTTTTATGGGTTTTATAATTTTAAGTGTAATTTTAGTGTTTTTATGGGTATTTATGATTTGTTAATGTTTTAAGAGTTTTTATGGTTTTTAGGGGTTTTTATATTTTTTCAGGATTTTAACCGTCTTTTTAAATTTTTGGAATTTTTTGGTTTTTTAGGAGGTTTAATTATTTGTTGGTTTTTGTGGATTTATTAGGGGTTTTTATATGTTTTATGGTTTTAGGTATTTTTAGGTTTATTTTTATTTTTATGGATTTTAAGGTATTTTTGGATTTTTAGGGGTTTTAGGATTTTTATGGTTCTTATACATTTTTTGTTTTTAAAGTTTTTTTTGAGTTTTTCATGTTTAAAGGGTTTTTAGTATTTTTAACATTTTTAGGTATTTAAAGGTATTTTTTTTGTTTTTTGTGGGTTTTCAGGGTTTTTTCTAGTTTTTAGGGTTTTTATGTTTTTTAGGGGTTATATGGTTTTTAGGGTTTTCAAAATTTTATATGGTTTTAGGGGTTTAATTCACTTTTATATTTTTATGGTTTTCTTAGGGGTTTTAATGGTTTTTGGGTTTTTTACTTTTTTAGGGACTTTTAGGGATTTGTTTTAGGTATTTTAGGGTTTTTAGACTTTTCAGGTATTTTGAGGGTTTTTTGGGTTTTATGTTTTTTATTATTTTTATGTTTTCATGGTTATTTTTGAGTTAATTAGGATTTTTAAAGTTTTTTAGAGTTTTTAACATTTTTTGGGATTTAAAGGGTTTATAGAGTTTTTATTAGTTTTTAGTGTTTTTATGGGTCTTTATGATTTTTATAGGTTTTCAAAGGTTTATATGGTTTTTTTTTGTTTTTTGGGATTTTTAAGGGTTTTAGGGTATTTTAGGTTTTTAATCAATTTTTAGTTGTTTCGGGTGTTTTAAGTGTTTTGGGTTTTTAATTTTTCAAAATATTTTTCTTGGTTTTTTATTTTTTTTTCATATTTAGGAATTTTTAGAGATTTTTATGATTTTATGGTTTTAGTGTCATTAGAGGTTTTGTAGGTTTTTAGGTTTTTTAGTGTTGTTTTTGTTTTTTGCGATTTTAAGTGTATTTAGGTTTTTAAGGTTTTAAAAGTGTTTTTCAAGGGTTTTATGGATTTTTAGGGCCTTTTAGGGCTTATTTTTTTAGGGATTTTGAGAGTTTTAAGTTTTTTTATTGTTTTTTGGGTTATTATGGTTTTTTTGGGTTTTGGGTTTTTTTAATTTTTTTAGGGGTTATAATTTTTTTAGGTTTTTATCATTTTATAGGTTTAAAGGAGTTTTAAAGATTAATTTTTTAGGGTTTTTATAGGTTTTTAGGGTTTTTATGGTTTGAAGGGTTTTTTGGTTTTTTAATGTTTTTAGGTGGTTTTATGGTTTTTAGAAGTTTTAGGATTTTATGTGTTTCTAGTGTTTTTAGTTTTTTTATGATTTTCATAGGGTTTTTAGGTTTTTTACATTTTTAAGGATTTTGAGGTCATTTTAGGATTTTTATGGGTTTTAGGGTAAGGAAGATGTGAGACTAGGATACTCATTTCCCCCCAAAATTTATTAGAAAAGTGAAACTACAGACAAGGGAGGGTCTGGGTCAATCAACCCACACACAAAAACCATGGACACTCCCACAAAACCCACAAGTCCCCAAAAAACCCAAAAGACACACAAAACCAGACAAAGCCGAAAAACAAAATCCTCTCCATCAGCATCTCCCATCCAACCAGCAACCAGCACCCCCCAACACATTTTTCCTCATCCATTACCTCCTTGTCAAGTATATCCACCGCCAGAAACATAGAACCACCACCACTAAAATCATAAACAACATATTCATCACATATAAGTCATACATCAACCAAGGTCCAACACCTCATTTTCAAACAAATATCTCATATTTTGATCACCAAACATCTGCTAACACCCCTCTATAGATCCATAAACCTCATAGTCTGACAACCAGTATCTCCTTATGCGCCTCGTATTTAAGAAACAACAAAAGGATTCACCACCAACAATGTCGAACGACTAGAAACAAGAACATCAATTTCCACATAATCACGTCTCAACCAAGTAGAAACCAACATCCATCTCTTCAGTTTACAACAACCATCATCTCCTTCAATAGATCCCCTCTTGGCATCAATCACCATCCATCCCCTTAGTTCCCAACAACAATCACCTTATATCCAGTCCTCCTCCATCATTTCATATCCGTCAGCAACACAAATCCACCCAAACCAAAACTCAAAACCCAAATGTAGCACCCATAGATCCTTATTCTGATCCAAAACCAAAAAACCCCTCACATCAATGCTAATAAGCATCACCAATAGAAAAATGCAACAAAACAATCCAATAGCATTGAAGGAACCAAAAAGAACAATAAAATGCTTAAGTTGATAACAACAAAACCTCACTTGTGCATCCTAAAACCTCTGAGAAGAACCAAAAGCTCCCATAGAAGCATCGAGCACCAATCGCCTTATTCCGTCACAAATCCAGAGAAGCCATCGAGAATCACCCATCCTCGGATCGTTGATGCAAAACCTCACCTCACCATGACTCCTCATAAGTCTCCTGAGTCCAAACAATGCAAGAAGAAGAAACACCGTCTGATGACCAGAATTTTCAACTCCATCATGAACTCCATTGAGAGAGAAACTTGCAGACGAGAAGCTCCACCACCCTATTAGTTGACCAAGGATTTCTCCAAGACAAAGATGCCACAAATTTGACAGTTCCCGAGGAAGAGAAGATTCTAGATCTGCCGAATCCAAGTCGAATTGATGTGAGATCCAAGCCAATTCGTCCCCACCCATTCCTGAACAGAACCTCCAGAGGTCGTCACCTTCAAACATCTTTATCGTCTCCCAATAACATAATGCCAGCGAAGAAGACCACTCGGACAAGAATCCATTTTCATCATAAGGCCTGAACTGGAAGAGATCAACTAAGCCACCGAAGAGGGTTCTAAGTGGAAGGCCTAGAGATCATAGCACCAGGAGGGAGAGCCCAAGAAAGAGTGGCGAAATTTTTCACTCTTATGAGTTTTATGAATATTGAGGGTTTTTAGTCTTTTTTTGGTTTTTTTGGGATTTTAGGGTTTTTTTTAGTTTTTCACTTTTAATGGTTTTTAGAGTTTTTGGAAAAATTTCAAGGTTTAAAGTGTTTATAGAGTATTTATAGGTATTTTATGGTTTTTATAAGTTTTTATGGTTTTATGGTTTTTAAGGTATTTATGGTTTAATGGGGTTTTTATGGTTTTACGTTCTTTTAGTGTTTTTGGGTTTTTAGCATTTTTAGGTTTTTAGGGACTTAGGTGTTTTTAGGATTGTAAGTTTTTGTTAGGTTTCATCAAGTATTTTTTGTTTTTTATGTTTTTTTTTATTTTATGGATTTTGAATATTTTTAGGTATTTTTAGGGGTTTTAGGGATTTTGAGTGTTTTAAGATGTTTTTAGGGGTTTTAGGGTTTTTTTGGGGGTTGTCGCATTTTTTAGTGGTTTTGAGTGTTTTAATGTTTTTATAATCTTCTTAAATTTTTAGGGGTTTTATATTTTTTCATGTTTTTATAGTTTTTTAGTGATTTTATTGGATTTTATTGTTTTTAGGGTATTGATGGATTTTTAGGGTAATTTAGGATTTTAGTTTTTTATTATTTTTTGGGTTATTATGGTTTTCTTGTGTTTTTTTGGGTTTTTAAGTCTTTTATATTTTTTTTAAATTATTACGGGATTAAAGGGTTTTTTGAGTTTTTAGTAGTATTTAGGAATTTTAGGGGTCTTAGTGTTTTTATAGTTTTAGGGGGTTTTAGGTTTTTTTGGTTTTTAGAGATTTTAATGGTTTTTAGTGTTTTTATGGGGGTTTTAATTGTTCTAGGTTTTTAATTATTTCCTATGGAGTTTCTGGGTTTTAGGGGTTTTTATGTTTTTAGTGATTTTTGGGTTTTATAAGTATTTTTATGGTGTTTTACGGTTTTATGGATTTTGAGGTTTATTTGGGGTATAAAAAATTTTATGGGTATATGGTTTTTTGAGTTTTATGATTTTTTTAGTTTTTAGGGTTTTTAAAGTGTTTTAGAGTTTTTAAAATTTTTTATGGGTTTAAATGATTTTTAGTGTTTTAGTGGGGTTTTAGCCTTTTGAAGGGTTTTATGGGTTTTTATGGTTTTTAGTTGTTTACAGTTTTTAGGAGTTTTCAGGGTTCTATACGGTTTTTAGCATTTTTTATGTTTTTTAAAGGTCTTAATTGTTTTTAGGTTCTTAATATTTTATTAGGGGTTTTCATGTTTTTAAGGATTTATTAGGTTTTTTCCCACTTTAAGGAGATTTTACATTTTTATAGTTTTTTTTGGGTTTTTAGGGATTTTGAGGTATTTTAGGATTTTTATGGTTTTTAGGGGTTTTGGGGGTGTTCAATTTTCCGGGTTTTTAGGCATTTTAAATGTTTATATATTTTTATGGATTTCATAAGGGTTTTTATGATTTTTAAAGTTTTTTTTTAATTTTTTGGGATTTTTAGGGATTTTTTTTTAAATTTTATAGTTTTTAGGGTTTTTAGTGATTTTGAGGGTTTTATTGGTCTTATTGGTTTTTATAGTTTTTTTGAATTTTTTGGGATTTTTTGTTTTAGTATAGTTTTTTATCATTTTTGTAGTTTAAAGGGTTTTTAGAGTTTATATTTATTTTTCAGGGTTTTATGGGTTTTTAGGGTTTTTAACATATTTTAGGTTTTTGGGGGCTTTAAGTGTTTTTAGGTTTTTATGGATTTCTTAGGATTTATCAAGTTTTTAGGGATTTTTATGTTTTTATCGATTATTTGGGCTTTTTGAATTTTGATGGGTTTTTAGGGTTGTTAAGGATTTTGAGGGGTTTAGACTTTATTTAGTGTTTTTAGCTATTTTTTTGTTTTTTTATATTTTTCATGTTTTTTAAATTTTACATGTTTTTTTGATTTTTAGGTGAATTAATGTTTTTTTAAGTTTTAACATTTTTAGGGTTTTAAAGGGGTTTTAGATTTTTATTGGTTTTTGAGGGGTTTTATGTATTTCTATGATTTTTAATGGTTTTTAGGATTTTTTATGTTTTTAGGGATTTAAAATTTTTATTGGATTTTTAGGGTTTTATAATTTTTAGGTTTATTTGGGCTTTTATGTGTTTTTAGGATTTTATTTCTTTAATAGGCTTTTCAGGGTTTTTAGTATTTTTACATTTTTAGCGATTCATAGTTGCTTTCTTGGATTTTTATTGGTTTTTAGGGTTTGTAGGAATTTTGAGGGTTTATATGGTTTTTAGGGTTCTTATGGGTTTTATTTTTTTTGGGTTCATAGGTTTTTTTGAGTTTTTAGGGTTTTTATTTTTTTTAGTGTTTTTAATGTTTTTAGGTGTCTAATGATTTTTTGGATTTTATAGTAGTTTTTTGGGTTTGTATGAGTTTTTATGGTTTTGGGGGGTTTTATGGTTTCTAGGTCCTCATAATATTTTTAGTTTTTTTTAGATTTTTAATGGGTTTTAAGTGACATTAGGTTTTTATGGTTTGTTAGGGGTTTTCAGGATTTTATGGTTTTTTACATTTTCAGGGATTTTTTTGAGATTTTTTGGGATTTTATGGTTTTTATAAATTTTAAGGGCATTATGGTGTTTTAGGGGTTACAATATTTTTTCTGATATTTAGAGTTTTTAAATGTTTTTAGTAGTTGTACTAATATTAATGTTTTTATGGTTTTTATGGTTTTCTTAGGGGTTTTCTAGGTTTTTAGAGGGTTTTACGTTTTTACAACTTTTTAGGGATTTTTATGGTTTTTTGGGCATTTTAGGGATTTTGAGGTGGTTTAGGGTTTTCTATGGTTTTTATGGATTTTATGGTTTGGGGGGGGTAGGGATTTAATTGAGTTTTTTAGGGTTTTGTTGGTTTTTAAATTTTTTATCTTTTTTTCAGGGTTAAAAGGTTTCTTACAGTTTTTAGTTGGTTTTTAGGGTTTTATGGATTTTTTTAGGGTTATTATGGTTTTCGTAGGGATTTTCTCGGATTTTAAGTATTTTTTACATTTTTAGAGATTTTTAGGGATTCTAATGGGTTTTAGGGGTTTTTAGGTTTCTAATGTTTTTTGGGTTTGGGGGTTTTTTTAAACATTTTTAAGGTTTTTGAGGTTTTAAATTATTTTTAATGTTTTTAAGTGTTTAATGGGTTTTTAGAGTTATTAGTTGTTATTAGGATTTTTTGGGGGTTTTTGGTTTTTATGGTTTTTATGGATTTTATTATTTTTAGGGGTTTAGGGTCTTTTTAGGGTTTTTAGCATTTTTATGTTTTTATGGTTTTTAATTGATTTTTTGTTTTAAATGCTTTCACCGAGTTTTTCATTTTTTAGGGGTTTTTACATTTTAGTGTTTTTTAGAGATTTTTAGGGTTTTTATGTTTTTTTATGGTTTTTTGGGATTTTGATGTTTTTTAAGGATATTTTATGGTTTTTGGGTTTTTAGGTGTATTAATTGTTGTTTCGTTTTTAGTCCTTTCATAGGGGTTTTCAATGTTTTATAGTTTTTATCATATTTTGGGATTCTATAATATTTTTATGAATTTTAGTGTTTTTATAGATTTTGAGGGGTTTTATTTGGTTTTTTAGGGTTTTAGGGATTTTCATGGTTTATAGCATTTTTTTAGGTTATTAGTGGTTTTAAGTGTTTTTAGTTATTTATGGTTTTTAGGGTTGATTAGGATTTTTAGTATTTTTTTATTTTTATGAATTTTTAGTGTTGTTTTAGTTTTTTATTGTTTTTTATGGTTTCTAGGTATTTTTTTTGGAAGTCTAGGGTTTTTAAGGTCTTTATGGGTTTTAAGGTATTTTTCACTTTTTTATTTTTTAGGTATTTTAAGGTTTTCTATAGTTTTTAATGTTTTTAGGGGTTTAAAGGTTTTTAGAGTTTTTGCGGTTCTAGGGTTTTATGTATATTAGGATATTTAGTTGTTTTATGGTTTTTAGTTATTTTAGGGTTCTTTCCCATTTTAATTTTTTTTAGGTTTTTTAGTGGTTTTGAGTGATTTCAAGTTTTTAAATTTTTCTTAGTGTTTTTCCTAATTTTTAGGGTTTTTTTTGTTTTTAGTGATTTTTAGGGATTTTTAAGATTTTGCCTGTTTTAGGTTTATTAGGGACTTTTGTCATGTTTGGGATTTTTTTAGAGTTTTATGGTTTTTAATGTTTTTATGGGTTTTAGGTTTTTATAATATTTAAGGGATTTTATATTTTTTAATTTTTTTAAAACATTTTGGTGTTTAAATGGGTTTTAGAGTTTTTAGTGGTTTTTTGGGTTTTTAGGGGGTTTAAGTGTTTTTAGGTTTTTATGGTTTTTTGGGCATTTCAAAGATTTTAGGGTCTTTTATATTTTTAATGATTTTTCAGATTTTTTAGGATTTTTTTATTCTTCAATGTTTTTGTGGATTTTTAGTGTATTACAGTTTTTATTGGTTTTTAATGTTTTCAAGGGTTTTATGGTTTTTAGAGTTTTTATGGTTTTTTTATTTTTATGGTTTTTTTGCATTTTTATTTTTTAGGGGTACTAAGCGTCTTTAGTTTTCTAAGGTATTCTTATTGTTTTGAGGGTTATTTTATTTTGTTAGGATTTTTTAGGCCTTTTTTAGATTTTTATAAATTTTTAATGTTTTTAGGGATTTTGAAGGTTTTTTGGGTTTATATTGTTTTTATGGATTTTATGGGTTTTTGGGTTTTTTGGAATTTTATAGTTTTTTAGTGTTTTTAGGTGTTTTTAAGGGTTTTAGAGTTTTTTAATATTTTTAGGGGTTTAAAGGGATTTTGGAGTTTTTAATTATTTCTAGGGTTCTTATGGGTTTTTGGTTTTATTATATTTTTAGGTGTTTTTACAAGTTTTCGGGGTTTTAGGGGTTTTAGGGTCTTTTAGGGGTTTTATGGTTTTTATCATTTTTTAGGTTTTTAGGGTTTTGAAGTTTTTTAGGTTTCTAATGTTTTCGTAGGTTTTTTCTAGTTTTTTATGGTTGTTTTCAATTTTAGGGAATTTACATATTTTTTTGTATTTTTATGGGTATTTATGTATTTTAGGGATTTTGAGGGGTTTATGGTTTTTATGCGCTTTTAGGGGTTTTAGGTTTTTAGCGTTTTTTAGGTTTTTAGGGGTTTAAAGTGTTTTTTGGTTTTGAATCCTTTCTTAGAGTGGTTTAGAGTTTAAGGTATTTTTATTTATTTATGTAATATTGTGATTTTTTAGGATTTTTATGGGTTTTTAGGTATTTTATGTATTTTGTGGGTGTTTAGAGTGTTTTAGGTTTTTTAGAGTTTTTATGTATTTTTTTTTGGGGGGGGGGGGTTATGCGTTTTTTTGAGTATTTTTATTTTTATGTATTTTTAATGTCTTTTATCATTTTTAGGGGATTAAAGGGTTTTATAGTTCTTAGTTGGTTTTAGGGTTTAAATTTTTTTTAAGGTTTTTAGGTTTTTATGGGTTTTTGGTTTTTTATGGTTTTAAGGTTTTGTCAGGTTTTTAGTGTTTTTTAGTTGTTTGGGTTTTTAAGTGTTTTTAGGTTCATAAGGTTTACATAAGGGTTTTCAGGTTTTTTTTGTTTTTAGGTATTTCTAGTGCGGGGGTTATGATTTTTATGGTTTCTTAGGCTTTAGGAATTTTGAGGGGATTTAGGTTTTTTTATAGTTTTTAGGGTTTTATGGTTTTTTGGGGGGTTTTGGGTTTGTGTTTTAGGGTTTTTAGGTGTTTTAGTGTTTTTAATTTTTTTTGGTGTTTAAATGGGTTTTAGATTTCTCAATTGTTTTTTATGGGATTTAATTTTTTTATGATTATTATGGGTCCTATGGTGTTTAGGGTTTTTATGTTTTTATTTCTTTATGTGTTTTAAGGGTTTTAAGATTTTTAGGTTTTTAATTTTTCTTAGGAGTTTCCATGGTGTTTATTTTTAAAAATTTTATGTTTTTTAGGAGTTTTATGGTTTTATAGGATTTTTAGGGATTTATAGAGTTTTCAATGTTTTTAGGGTTCTTATGGTTTTTTGGGTTTTAGTGTTTTTTAGTTTTTAGGGGTTTTGAGGGGTTTTTTGTGTTTTGTTAAATTTTTACATGTCTAAAGTGTTTTGTGTGTATTTAATAGGGTTTTCTTGGTATTTATGGGTTTTAGGGGGTTTAATAATTTTTATGGTTCTTTGGGGTTTTTAGGGTTTTTATCATTTTTTAGTATTTTAGGGGTTTTATGTATTTTTAGGTTTTTAAGGTTTTATTAGGGGTTTCTCTAGGTTTTTAGAATTTTTTACATTTTTACTAATTTTTAGGGAATTTTTATGTTTTTATGGGTTTTTAGGGTTTTTACATATGTTGAGTTTTTTTAGGAATTTTTGGACTTTTAGGGTTTTTCTCAAGTTTTGGAGGTTTTAGATTTTTTTGAGTAATTTTTGGGTTTTAATGTTTCTTAGAGTTTTTAATATTTTTAGGCGTTTAAATTTTTTTTATTATTTTTTGTTGTTTTAGGGTTTTGACATGTTTTTAGGGTTTTTTATGTTTTTAAGGGTTTTATGGCTTTATGGTTTTTATGGATTTTTTATGGTTTTTAGGGTTCATTTTTTTGGTTTTTTCAAGGTTTAACTTATTTAAAGGTTTTTATTTTTTCCTAGTGATTTCCTGGTATTTAGTATTTTTTATGTTTTTAAGTCTTTTTGGGATTTTTAGGTCTTTTAGTGTTTTTAGGCATTACAGGGATTTTGTGATTTTTTTGGTTTTAGGGTGTTTAAATTTTTTAAGGATTTTATGGTTCTTAGAGTTTTGTAATGAATTTATGGGTTTAAAGGTGTTTAGAATTTTTAGTTGGTGTTATGGATTTTATGGGTTTTAGGGTTTTTAAGGTTTTTAGGGGTTAAGGTTTTTAGGGTTTTAGGGTTTTTTGGGTTTTAGGGATTTTATGGGGGGTTTTATGGTTTTTAGCAATTTTAAGTGTTTTTATTTTTAATGGTTTTATATGATTTTTTTTTGTTTTGAGGTTTTATAATGTTTTTATTGGTTTTTAATGGTTTTTAGGATTTTAGGGTTTGGGGGGGGTTAGGGTTTTTATGTTGTTTTTGGGTTTTCAGTGTTTTTTGTTGTGTTTTTAGGGTTTTTAATGTTTTTATAGTTTTTTAATGATTGAATGGGTTTAAATTGTCTTTAGAGTTTTTAGTTGTTTTTATGGTTTTTATGGGTTTTTATGGTTTTTAGTGGTTTTATGGTTGTAGGGTATTTAGGTTTTTTTATAATTTTAGCATTTTAGGGGTTTTATGAATTTTTAGGTTTTTAATGTTTTCTTCAGGTATTTTCAGGTGTTTTAGTGTTTTTTATGTTTTAGGGATTTTTAAGGATTTTTTTGGATATTTATGGTTTTTAGGCGTTTTGGGATTTGAGGCTTTTAGGTTTTTAGGGTTTTCTTGGGTTTTATAGTTTTTTTAGTTCTTAGGGTTTTAAGTTTTTCAGAGTTTTTAATTTTTTTAGGTGTTTAATGGATTTTTAGAGTTTGTAGTTGCTTTTTAAGGTTTTATGGTTTTTATGGTTTTTAGGTGTTTTAGGGGTTTCATGGTTTTTTATGGTTTTTAATATTTTTAGGGGTTTCGATTGATTTTATGTTTTTAAGGTTTTTATAGGGTTTTCATGTTTTTTACTTTTTTTATGTTTTTGGGGATTTTTATGATTTTTCAGTGATTTTTGGGATTTTGAGGGGTTTTAGTGTTTTTTAGAGTTTTTAGAGTTTTGAGGTTTTTTTAGGTTATAGGGGTTTTGTTGAGTTTTTTAGCTTTAAAAAGGTTATTAGAGTTTTTAACCATTTAGTGGTTTAAATGGTTTTTAGACTTTTTAGTGGTTTTAGGGTTTTTATAGGCTGTTTGGATTTTTAAAGGGTTTTTTTGGTTTATGGATTTTTAGGGTTTTAGGGTTTTAGGGTCTTTTAGGGGATCAAGGGTTTTAGTATTTTTAGGTTTTTTGGGGATTTAAGTGGTTTTTAGGTTTTTAAGGTTTTGTTAAGGTTTTTAGGTTTATAGGGTTTTTTACAGTTTTTATGGATTTTTAGGGGTTTTTGGTATTTTATGGTTTTTAAGGATTATAGGGATTTAGAGGGTTCTTTGGGTTCTTACGGTTTTTTGGGTTTTTGGTGTTTTTTAGGTTTTTAGTGGTTTTATGTGTTTTTAGGTTTTTGATAATTTTAATGTGGTTTTAGGGTTTCTAATGTTTTTTTTGGATTTTTAGTGATTTTTTTAGGATTTTAATGGGTTTTAAGGATTTTGAGGGGTTTTTGAGTTTTTGAGTTTTCAAAGCTTCGTTGGGTTTTTTGGGTTTTTATGTGGTTTTTTGAAAG